>UZAN01043229.1:15526-38083 GCA_900618425.1 Echinostoma caproni
TGCATCCCAAAATTTATTCTTAGTTCTCGTATGTTTGCACATTTGGTAAACGAGTTTTCTCCGAGGACTCTTTTTGTTGACAATGTCCCACAAGGTGTAACACTGAAACGAAACTTTGTGTGAATAATTTGGCATTTTGTTCTCTTATATGATAACCACTTGTTGCATACAATCAGCTATTTCCCAGCAGATTTGCTAGGATTTTGAACTTTGAAATTCATTGGAGAATGATGGGAGATTTGGCTTGTTTGTGTGATGATTTCAAGCGGCACATTAACCACGAGTTGCAAAAGTACCTGAGAGGTCCCGGGTTTGATCCCCACTCCAGTACTGTATCGTATTGTGTATAACTTTGCAGACACTGGAGCTCATATTTCAGTTAAAAAATCATACACGCTAACTGCCACAATGTACATAATCACCGGGGAGAAAAGTTTTCGCAGGCATGGGTACTGCCGATAAGATCCAACGAGGTCTAAACTGCTGTGTCCCATCTCATAGCTTTTCATATAATGATTTCCTTTCCAGTCGACCTCACCAAGTATAACTCATATAAATTTGCAAAGGAAATGGTTGTGTTAGCCGACAAAGAGCACTGGACAGCTGTTTCAGCCTGTTTGGGACTCGTCGGCAGTGCGTACATTTTGTGTCCCTGTCCGGACTCGAACCGCGATTCTTCCGGTTGGGACTTCAAACCCTTACCCTTCGTTTGTGTCTAGTGACTGGTGCCTGTGAGAAACCGAATGTGCTAATCCAAAAATTCACCATCTATTTTGGATAGGGTAAGGGTTTGGAGTCCCGACCCCCAGGTTTGCGGTTCGAGTCCTGACAGGGACACAAAATGTACGCACTGCTGAAGAGTACCAAACAGGACGAAACAGCAGTCCAGTGCTCTTTGTCGGCTAACAAAACCGTTTCCATTGCATAAAAATGCAAAAAATCAGTGGGGGATTACCGATCTCCCAAGGAGTGAAATCCACATCGAACATCATCAACAGTGTCTGGTGCCTGTGAAAAACCATCTAAATAACTCATATAAGTTACCGCCGAGCTGATGCTAGGGTTGGTTAGTATATTATAGAACATATGAGGCTTCGGGAATCAGAACAGTTAGGAGCGGCCACTTACAGTCAGACCGATTGGTCACTGAAATCGCTTTTCACTCATTCAAATGATAGTACGCAGAGAAGAGGTAGTGAGGGCGGGCCTTAGGAGAGGACGGGATAAAGAGATTGTTTATCAGTGCTATACCACNTGCTATACCACTTGCAGCGCGTTCATTTTGATTGCTCGTGCGTAACTGATTACCTGTCGGTATTCACCCAAATGGATTTTGCGGGTCCGTTTTTTGTTTCGGCTTACCAAATTACCTTTTCCACACAAGTGGTTGTGTTAGGTTGACTATCAACCCAATGATACTGTGAGATAAACTACAATGCATGCAGTTCCCAAGGAACCCTAGTCGCAAAGTGGTTTTTTGAAGGCCGTTTGTCAAGCATCTTCGGAGTCTTTGAATGTTATATGAATGTTATTCAGTCAGCTATACAAAGATTAATCGAATTAGCTTGTTAATAGGAGAGTCTCAGTGGAGATCCTCACCAACGGTTCATTCACCCCGTGATTATCAATGGGATCCATCAATCAGGTTCTGATCCAATCAATGTTAGTTTCCAAGTCTGACGACGACCAGAAATGGCACCATAGTTGAGGAAAGCTCCGTTTGCCATTGTAAAAGTATATATTTCGTGTTTGTGTGTATGTGCGTGTGTATGAACGGGAGACGCATAGTGCGACCCGAAAGCCTTCAGTCTCTGCCAACAGCGGCATATGCAAATAATCAGTGTTGCTAGGACAATAAGAATATGTTGAGGTGAGTTGACTGTGTTTAACTCATTTTTGACGAACAGCAAATTATGGGGTAAATGACACGGTTCCCAACTCCAACGAAAAAACAGAGCTACGTGGAAAATAAACGTGAATATAAAAATTATTTCATTATGTCAGATAATCGCAAAAGGGCCTGGGGCGGTGTTATTCAACTAAATAAAGGATGTGGGCGATACAATACAGTTTTCCAACCAATCGTTGCTTTGTGTTTCTAAGGTCATTGGGCAGAAAACTTTCGTCCAAACCGTATTGTTTTTCGAATGCGGCCTTCTTATATTTGTACGCCTTGGTTTGTAAAGAACACAAGTTCCTGAACTGGAACGGGTTGACTGTAACCGCTTCGAAGCNCGAAGCAACTTACAGGGCCAATATGTAAAATACATTTGAATAAAAATCTGATCTGTCAATATTGGCCCAATCGATCGCAAACCCACTAGTTACGTGCCATATGATGCAAGTGAGCTGTAGCGGAATTCGAATTTCCACTGCATGCCTGACCTGCGGTGAGACCGAATACCTACTTTTCCTCCAAGGTAGGCTGGTGACAGTCCGGAACGCCGAACTTTAATGCCGCCGTTTCTATGGTGGACTGCTTTCCCAAGGTCATTGTAGCTTGAAGAGCAGTTTAAAAAATGGATCGCAGTCTAGTAGCATTTTCGTGAAAACCTTAACTAAAAATTGAATTAAATTAAACAAGATAAATATTTACCCACTAGTTAAGGAAAAATTTCTAAAAGATTGAAATTAATATACGTTGCAACTTTAACGTGCATGGAAGAAAAAATAATCATTTTTATAATAACGAAAATCAAGCTAACTCCATCAAAAGTTGTTTCTTTCATCGTTTTCCTTCTACACATTATTGTAAATTTTACTACTATGTTATATAACTTAAACTTATACCATTTTTACATTAGGTCACTTCGAAAATAAATTACAAATAATGCATAATTAACATAGGCATTTAATATGGTAGGTGCTCTATAATAAAGGCTAAATTTCTCCGTAATTAAAAAATGTCCATGTTCAAAGTTCTGTCTCATATCATTGCCAAATTTCTTATAGGCTAGTCTGAATTAGTTTATTGATCCCAAACTCAAGTGATCTTACTAATAAGGGCAATATATAAATACTTATTTATTTATACATAAAGAGTGATATATAAATTGTTTTTTCAATAATACATTCAACTTAACTTGAACACATACTTCTGAACTCTAAATTAAAATAAAAAATCAGAGTGGTTTTAAATAGTGTGATTTCCAATTGGAAATTTAACAGACAAATGTTACGTATGTGAGTATTTATCTATTTATATATATATATATAATTTTATATCTTTGTGTAAACGTTATAGTTTATAAACTATATAGTATATATATATATATATACCTTTACTATATATGTATTAGATAGTGTATAAACTGTATACTAAATTTATTATATGTATATATGATACGTATAGGGTATCATAGATATAGATTTCTCATATTTTTATACATATATATGTTATCACAGATATAAACATATTCCTATATTTCACTGTAAATAAATAAATGAATAAATGTAATCAAAAGGAACTAATACAAAGAATCATATTTCTGTATTTCTAGATACACTGTCGTTATACAGAAAGAATAAAGTGAAATGCTGTAGAAACAAATTTTTATGACATAACGTTGTTAATTGTATGCCTTGTGTAATGTTTATTTTAATCAAGTAGGTATAACCAACGATATTATTGTTAAATAAAATATATAGATAAACATTAATGAAATATATGAGGTGAGATATACATTATAAATAACACCGCATATATATATATAGACATATATCAAAAGATAATGAAGCGTACACTAAGTTGTAAAATGTTTATTGTAACGTTCCGATGCAAACTAGGACTCGTTGTCAAACGTAAATAAAAATGTGACTGTGATGATTGCGTTCATATAGATGTATATATGTGCATAAGGAGATAAACAGATACATGTATGAATGAACATTAATGTTTTAATACGTGCATATATATATATATGTATATATGTATATATGCATAAATATATATGCACATATTATAACAATAATGTCCATTCATGCATGTATCTGTTTATCTCCCTATGTACACACATATACATATAGATATATATACGCATGATTACAAATCTATCGCATTCACTTGCAACCTGCACTACTTATTGAGCAAGCTGGACACGACAATGATAATCTAAATGTGCACTAATCATGTCGCATCTAATTCGCATATCATACCAATACAATTCGATACGCAGCTACCAGTAATTGCTTAATAATCGCCAAATCACCTGAACGTCATACTCGCCTAAAAATGTTACGGGTACGCCCTTACTTACAGGACAGTCGAACCTCACAACCCTTTAATCCCGCTTTCGTCAATCTATCCGGAAACCGATCGTGACCTTAAACTTACTTTCACCTGATACTCGTTTATAGAACCAACGCAAGTATGTGAACGACACCTAGAGTCAAACGCAACTTCCAAGAAACTGTAACGGACATTCCTCGGAAATGTGACTCAACATTGGACCCAATAACCAACTGAGTGTGGAAATATAAAGCACTTCAGGAATTATAATGAACTATATTGAAGGAAAATGATTACAACGGAAAAGATGTTTCTTCGGTGTCTCTTCATTTTTCTAGCCTCTTCCTCTTCTTTTCCGTTATCACCTCGAAAAAAAATGCACAAGAATCGTTAATAGTGGAAACATTATGAGAAGATTTTAGGATAAGGAAACCTAATTTCAACATAAAAGACGAAGTCATACTCAAGATGAGTGCGGAATACAAAGATACGGAAATTAGTTTCTTTCTAATTTTATATCATTTTAGAAAATACTTGCAGAAATAGATTCTTTACCGTCAAAGGATTGATCATTTCGACGGTTTTACATATGCAGAACAATCGCATCTGGAAGTGAATGCAAAAGAATGATACCGATCGTTTCGGTTGAATAGCATGTATAACTTTTGGAACTTAAAATAAGAGATCAAACTTTACCCTTAGAGACCACTGTAATCATATA
This sequence comes from Echinostoma caproni, assembly GCA_900618425.1. Classification (NCBI taxonomy): domain Eukaryota; kingdom Metazoa; phylum Platyhelminthes; class Trematoda; order Plagiorchiida; family Echinostomatidae; genus Echinostoma; species Echinostoma caproni. The sequence goes on from UZAN01043229.1 coordinate 20,476, forward strand.
ACGTTAAGCGTTTCGAACCCCATTGATATCCATATCATGATGTAGATTACATTAAAGTTAAATACCGGTTTCCGTCTACAAAATTTACTATTTTGGTCCGTTCATCGATGACGTTTAATCTGTCATTGGTAAAAAGATTTACGTCAACTTAATAGGGCGCCATATGAATTTACAGGACGCGTACGCTTGGGAATCTGTCAACGCGAAAAATCCAATCAACATACATTTATAAATATTTGGAATGATAAAGATATCGTCAATATCTTACTGGATAATGTACTACATCAGCTTGGAAACGCTTGGTGACATTTTACATTGTCTTCTTTCGTCTATGATGGGTTAGACTAAGCAAACCCACCTGAAACAGCCAGCACGTCAACCACAGCCATAATGCGAGATAATAGGTAACGAGGTTTATAAGAGTGATAAAAACAAACAATAAACATGCTTACAGTAAGAAAATTATACTATATAGACGTAGACAAATTGATAATAGCTTTACATTATAATGCGGTCTATTGGTGCTCAGCACCCAAAGGCCTTCTGCTCTTAGTAGACTGTTGCACACATTGTCATTGCTTCTTAGACTGCATTCCATGTACCTTTCCTGCAAATGCGTGCATGCATTGCCAAAATGGAAATTGACTATTATACTAGTGAGGACAATCTTATCGACAAGAAAATCACCCCCAAATCTATCTGGCAAAGCCACTACTAAGTGATAAATTCTACAATTCAGTATGCTATGAAAGAAATCTCCAAAATGAAATTAATTTATGCTGATTCTCTGCTGTGTTACACCAAGAAGGACAAGACAGTTGAACGTAGAGTTGGACAGAAAACGGAGAATTTCAGTGGACACATATTGCAAAAAGGGTTTTCATACCCTCTTACCAGGTCTTAGGTTGACCACCCTTGGCGTTTTTCCAGGCACTACCTGCTTCGGCGAACATCGCTCTACATGGTAACCTATATGGGCACATGCCCCCAAAACACTTTATCTATGGAGATCAACCACTAGCTGAAGTGGGCAACCGCCGTTGCATAAAACTCTGCGCCTAACACCAGCATTTTACGTGCCGTAACCCCATCAGATTCGCGCAACGCTGTGTAGTCAGTGGTGTTCTAACACCAACAGTCTATCTTTATCCCGCATTCTTATTGGCCAAGTTTCTGCTTCATATAGGAGAACTGGCCGAATAGCCACAGCATACACCGACCCTTCACAGACAGTCGGAAATCGCGACGGCACCACAGATGTCTCAAGTTGGCAAATGCCAACCAAGCCTTCTGTAGGCTAGCTGAGACTTCATCCGTGATGCTATAACCGGGTGAGATATAGCTGCACAAATAAAAAAAACTTATCTAATTGCTCTGATACTTCCCCAGTTAGCGAGGCTGGGTGTTGGACCAATACATTATTTTCTTAACAGGTTACACTTTGAAGTTGTCAAAACGCATACGGAACATGACTACGCTGGCACTGAAACTATTCAGAAAAGCTTGCAACTTACCTGCATCTTTCTCTAGCGGCACCATGTTATCTGCCTACTCCAGAACAGATATTGTACCACCTGGGAGCAAATCGATGACACTATCCTCGCAAGAAGATAGCGCTTTTTTCATAATCGATTCAATAACGAAGTTAAATGGAAAAGGAAAGTGCGAGCAACCCTTTCGAACTCCGAGTTCCATGGTGAACTCGGGTAAATAAGCGCCGTACGTTCGGTTTCGACTTCGGACAGTAGTATAGAAGGATCGTTATATTTAAAAAAACTTCTCGAGCATATGCTTGAGAGTTACAGTAGAAACGGATGCCCCTTAGGGTAATCATTCCATCACGACGAGACTGAACCTTGACGCGGTGTACTGGCTTGTGCGCCTCCATGACCGTGAGAGCTACAGAGAAATGATTACACCATAGAGCATCCGCTTACATTGTCACTCCAATAGAGTCGGCTAGACTGGATGCGTCATTCTTTTGATATCACAACAAGTTCAACCACGAACTTCTTTTTCATCCGAGTTGTCAATACTTCGACCATCGATTCCTAGACAAGCGAACGTCAATGAAGCATTTGAACAACTACACTGGAAAACTGGACTTTTCATTATTTCACCTGTACTATCCTCGGAAACCAGTGTGCGTACATGTCCTACGGGATTAAATAAGCTTTAGCTTTGGAAATAACCTATATTGTAACGTTCGCTCGGGCCAGTTGCTTACGGAACCGCATGTACATCGTGCTCATCATAATATAAACTTCACGCTAGATAACCTGCTTAGGGAATGGCTTTTGTTGATATTTAATTGTCACATCGCGAGGATGGCCCCCTTAAACGTAGTATGCACAGAAAGAAAACTTGGACAGGACAATATATCAACTATCATAGTTTTGTCCCAATGCAGCGCAAACGCAGCCCAATCCAGTGCGTCGCCAATCGTGTAAGAAAAAATTGAACAGGCCATTCAGAACCAAACACTGCGAGACGAATTCACTTCGTATAGTCTCATCGGTCGCATACGTATACTACCGAACAAGATAGACAAATAAAGCGAATTAAGAAACCTAGTTAGTATTAATCATATGTGTGTGATGCATGTGATTGGTTACAGCCAGGGAAGGCCAAGGGTAAAGGTCATACGCACAGTGTGGGTTTGTTGTGAGCAATCGATAATGCCTCGAGTATCCTCAGAAATTCCTCTCACAGTGTTTGTCTCCTGACTTACCTGTTCAAATTCATTACGGGTTCCAAATGTTTAAGAAGAATTTGTTCTACTTTCACGGTGAATAATGAATAGGCAACAGCTAAGTCAACGTTCCTAAACAATGGATACCCAGAAGAACTTTTCGATCGAGCTTATACTGCAAAACCAAAGGACCCAACCGTGGAGGAGAAAAAAGTTTACTTTTCAATGCCTTTCAAAGGTGACACTTTTGTGAGGACAGTGAGCAAACGACTGAGGAATGTAGTCGAAAATAGTTATTTATTAACCGATTAGATCCGTATAGAAATCTTTGGATTAGCTACAATGAGCGAAAACCAAAAAATAACAATTTCTCAACGGAATGGCGCATATTCTACTCTGCCAAATCAGTTCTCCCATTACAGATGAAAAGCAGGCTGCCGAGTAAGATGACTGGCTTTTGTGTTTATCAGGTTACTTGCTTCTGTGGCTCAATTTGCGCGGTTGCTATACATTTGGCCGAGGCGAATAATACCGTGGATTTGCGAGAATTGTTCCGTCCAAACTATTTATCGACGGGGATTTGCTCGAAGGATGTAAAATCCCCATTGATTTCTACAACGGAGGCGATAGCGATGAGAATAAACAAACCCCGGTTATGTGCACACAAGCAATAGCGTCAAATCCCTTTCCCTCCCATGGACATGTGTCCGAAGTGCCCCCTACCTAACACTCCACTCGAATATTCACACCCGGCAAGGGATTCTCACCAATCATGCGGTCCTCCCAAACCCGGAACTTCCTTTTTAAAACACTGATGTGACCGTGTTATTTCCCTGAGTCAAATCATATGCTATAATTGGTCAGTAGATAAAATACTGAAACCAAGCTTGCTCGCCAATCTCTGTTTTTCAAATTACCCACAATACACATTTGACCTTGATATGAAACACATGTAATGTCTACAAATGCAATTTGCACATAAAAGAGCATATCAAGGATATGTTGCCATCCTACTTGGTAATACAAACATCTGCAATTATAACCAGAAACTAAGAGATGATGGTCCACAGTATAAACAGTTTGATCCTATTAGAACCTGGAATCGACGCGCATAAACAAATGAGACCATACACGGTTTTCATCAGTCCTAACACAGATGCAATTCAACCGATGTGGATTGTATATATGATCAATTCAGCAATATCTCATATTCTGAACATTAGTGTCCAACATTTAGGGTTAGAACGATTTCTATACTTGAAAACAGATAACCGGCTCACATAACTTAATTGCAATCACCGATTAAATGGGCGAAATGCCCCCTGGGCCCATTAACCTCGTGATGCTATCGACTGAGGTGTGAACCTCGGAATAGAATGCCAAGCTTTCCGTTCTGTGTTTTGCAGAATGCAGCTTTTTATTAGCTTGCTTAAGTTTGGGGAATAACAAGATCTATTGATTGAAATGCGGTAGAAATGTTTGTAATTGTCGACAAAGAGCACTGGACAATTGTGTTAGCCTGTGTCGTCATCATTACGTAATTTTGGATTCACAGAGCCTGATGCCTGTGCATACCAAAATGGACTAATCCATACATTGAGTATCAAAATTGATTGAACCAATCGCACAAAAGAATGACCGCCGTCCGTGTAGCTCAGGAGTAGGGGTTTGAGGTCCCGACCCCCAGGTTTGCGGTTCGAGTCCTGACAGAGACAAAATGTACGCACTGCTGATGAGTCCCAAACAGGACGAGACAGATGTCCAGTGCTCTTTATTGGTTATCACAAACATTTTCACCACATTTAAGGTAGTAGAGAATGAACGATCTCCCAAGGAATGAAACCCACACCGAAAATCGTTAACAGTGCCTGGTGGCGGTGAAAATCGGACTGAGCGAATCCAATCATTTACCATCTAAAATGATAGTTGACTTTGGATAAAACCCATATTCAAGTCGGCGAACGATTGGTATCCAATTGTGTGCAATCTCGCAGCTAAATCACCACTCAGTTGATCATTTCACATCGTCAATTATTCATTTAACTTTTGGCACAACGGTATCTTATCGGTCATGGAAGATTCACAGTGCCCACAAACAGCTTGTATGCAATGAGCATGAGGTGGAGAATTCACGCTCTCTCAAGGAGTGAAATCCGCACCGAATATCATCAACAGTGCCTGGTGCCTGTGAAAAACAGAATGGGCTAATCTAAACATTGACCATCGAAGGATCTATTGATGTTTTGATTAAATATCCATCGGCGAATGCAACCAAGATAACAGTCACGTTCACTCCACTGGATTTTGCTCAACTAAACATGAACTAGCAAGTTTTCTTAACTCTTAGTGCACAAAAATTGCCATTACATGTTGCAGTGGTGAACCACATTCCCATACGAGATAGAAATGACAAAAATATGCGTTGCAGATAAAAAAAACACCAACAACATTAACGGGATTGCTAATACACTAAATAATAAATATCAACTGAGTCGTCGCTACAGCTGGACATTTTGCAATTTCGCGATAACCACACCGTCATATGACGATTTGTCTGGATTCACCTTTGACAGAGTAATGTTGAGTGCTCTTATAATCCATTAGTCACGTGAATTGTACTGATCCATCAATCACCAGTTAAATGCGCTTTTAAGCGTTTGGTATTCCTTGTAAGCTCTACGAGTTTCACCAGTTTAGCTACATCAACTCTCAGAGGTTAAGACGGGGCTGTCCAGCAAGCTCGCTTGTTGAAACCAAACTACTGATTATCACAGCAAAACACTCAACTTATCTTGAGGAATAAGATTCGTCGGTTTTGTGGAACCCCTATGTTTCGAATATATATATATATATATATTAAACCGACTTGCGTACAAACATGGTGCCAACGCCGCAACAATAATGACAATAACGGGTTGGGAGGTTTGATACACAGAACCTGGTAAAAAGGCGAAACAGTTAAAATAGAAAATTAGAGATAAACGGGATAACAATTTTTTGTATTGCACTGTACACTGTTTGAAGTGTTTTATATGTTAGTTGATAGTATTTTATGTTAGAGTTCAACAGGCATACCGTACAGCAGTCGCCCCACTATCTTCCATTCTAAGCCATATTTTTCTTAGCGTCTCCAAATAACGATAATCCTCATCCTTTGGGCCCCACCCCGGTTAGCAGGCTGCACAATCCGAAGACAAGCTGAAGCTAACTTCATTCTTCTACGCCATATCATGATCTGACTTCCGCCGGATTTCTTCCAGCCTTGACAGCACTTGCCAAAAGCGCACGAAAGGATCGATGATGGTTAGGCATAGTCAGTCCATGACCGAGCCAACCGGAGCGGTGTCGAACGACTACTTCCATTAAACAGCGATATTCCACACACAACACAGGACGACGGACCTCGTCATTGCTCATCTGATGTTCCCACCAGACACGAGAAATGCTTTGGAGACATCGGTGGTCGAATACAGAAAGTCGATTAGCATCCTCCAAGCGGAGAAGCCAGGTCTCGCAACCGTAAAGCAAAACGCTACGAAACCCAGCGTGGTACACCCTTCCTTTACGGATCAGTCGGATGTCATGGCAGCGCCACAGGCATTGTATGTTGTATGTAGTATGTGGTGCAACAGGCGAATTCTGAACTCGATTTCCAAGCGATGAATTCTGATCGTGTTTTTTTTACCGTACACAGTGGGGTGAGAATTCCGTCAATGATGCCCGACAATGGTAAGTTCCTGTAAAAAGCAAACACACAGTGAGTGAGTTGAGAAACTGGAAAGCACTGGGCAGCTGTTTCTATCTGGTTGCGTCTCATCCGTGCAGCGTGAATAAATCGATGAGAGCGTAAATCTGCCTGAGCAGATGCCCGGCAAATGAATTTGCGTAGTATTATGCATGTGTTTTACCCGTGAGTTCCCGGGTTTGTTACCCGGGTTGAATTGTCCGTGATTGTACAGGCCAACCAGATCGAAACAGCAGTCCCATACATCTCGATTCTTCACTCAAGTTTGATCTTATCATTTGCATGGCGAATCTCACTATAGAATCAAATCAGTTCTATATCACAAGTGTACTCACATTGGTATTTCTTCCCGGTTTGCTAGAACACACGGTTCCAATGCAATAACAGTGAAATTTAATAAGAGGAGCAAATCGGGTACAAATGAGCGCCTTAAGGGAAAGGTAATTACGGAAAACAAGTAGAACAAGAGCAACATCCATTTTTGGTCGTTTTTCTACCGAGGTGACAATGGTTTGCGTTTGTCTTTATGTTGTTAGATGGAATTTCATCCGAATCGATTGAAGACTATTCCCTCAAATAACACATATTGTGAACCGGAGCTGTCGGCCTCTCCAACCATCGGCAATCCTGATATCTTGCATAAAAACTGGAGAATGAAATATGCATACTGAGGATAATGCTGAAGCTAGCTTCTTTTTATTCTCTCACTAAATCACCAGATTTGACTACCACAATATTTGTCCCAGCCCGTGTTCAGTGAATGCAAAGAGAACACGGAGGTAGGTAGACGATGATGAGGCATATCTCAAATACATGAGCGAGCCACTGAAGGTGGTTTAGAGCGGTTATTTGTTTTAGAGTGTGATTATCAGCGCACACACACACAAACTACAACAAGCCTCTTTATTGTTCTCTCGATTTTCTCACCAGACACGATCCACGCTGAGAATAGAGCGACAGGCAAATACAGAGAACGATTATCATCGTTGGTGGGGGAAAACCACTTTTCACACTGTAGCGATTGAAGTATTTGTAGTACGCACTGATCACAAAATACGAATCATGGACTAGCAATCGCAGACGAGGTGTCAGCACTGGAGCACATTGGTACTTGCACGACAGCAACCCACATAACCGAGACACGACGAGAAGGCCACAAGCATAACAATTCGTTTATTGAAAGAATTCAGATGATCAAATAGAATATACGGTTCTAATTGAAACGGAAGCAACCGGTTCATGTGAAACACTTGTGTGTTCGTATAGGCAACAGTATTTTTACTAGAATATTTTTTTCCAAATAATAATAGACAAGCCTTGCTGAGTCTTTATAGCATTGATTTTCCTGATTCGTTTATACTCAGCAGATGGAATAACTCAGAATGTACAGGATACTCCCATTTCATCAGTAGTGGTTGACCTACAGCATGACGAGTTAGGAGGTAATTTAAGGAAATGGAACAGATTTTATTTACATCAGTGAGTTAGATATCAAACATAGATTATCATTAAGAAACCTCATTTATTGTAATTTCCCCGGGTTGTGAAACATTTTTATTTGGTTTTGAAATTATCACCCAACATTCATCTTAGAGGACACGAATTTAAAATACCGCTTGGAATGCCGGCGTCAGTCATTCGCAGTCCGAGTGTGTTCGATCTGGAACTCTCTACCATCCTACGTCGTCTGTGCTCCAAGCATTGAGTCTTTCAAACTGAGGCTCGATAAAACACTAGCACATCTTACGTTCTAACATAAGTGAAGCTGCGTAAAGCAGTGGAAAACGCACGTATCACGTGGCATTTTACAAAAAGATTTGTGTGTATCACTGTTTCCTTATCCACCGCACGAACCTATGGGACCAGAAAAGCATGAGCTTGTAAGTTATTCCCATAATAAATCTTTGAATCTTTGAATGGTTATTCAATAGAGTTTCTATAACGGATTGTTTCGGATAAAAATTGCTCATGGCAAGAGTTTATGGGAATAATTTGGGATAATTCTTGATTTATTCCTATTAGAATATATTGCATACTTGATAAAGTTTGCGTTAATCATGTTCAGATCATTTAATCTGAGCAACCAAGGTCAGGCACGTTTAATTGACAATTATGCACCCTAAAAACTACTTAGATCCCAGTAGACAAGATATAAATTATTGGCCATACATAAGGCATTAAAACCAATACTAAATATAATGAAACTCCATTTGATCATAAAGAAAATATTTCAGTGCATCATAATCGACCAGTACTGTACAAAACAAGCTAATTGTCATCCAGGCTCCTACCAATCGCGTTCTAGTATTTTTGGTGTTGTTCCGCTTCTGTCTGGGCCCCACGGTTTCTGAATGGCTGGTACAATCGGCCTATGGTTTGTAGTCCAGAAGCTGTGACACGTACGCGCATTGCTGACGTCACCTGGGAGGCCAGATTCACTACGATTGTCCGAGAACAATGAAGGAAACAGGACAACGGATATTGGGAAACGGAGTTGAAGTCGTTTGCGATAAAAACAATAATGGTAGTCCATTTGCTTGTATCTGCCACTATCGCATGAATATGGAGTTTAAAGCAACATGACACATGCCCACTTTTCAGTGAAAAAATATCTTCCCCAGGGAGGGGTCAACATTCCACCTCACACTCGCGGACCAGGGTACACGTACATTGTCGTGGTGCACGCAATAAAGGTGGACGAAATGCATTACACTATCCATGTCCACGGGGATTCAATTTGCTCTCTTCCCTTTACTGACGTAGTTCGTTGAACCGCTAACATGAAATCGGTGGATGAAAGCCTTATCAGTGAAGGGGAAAACGCATTGCATACATGTCTGCACTAACCAATCACATTTTGTTTACTTTGTAAATGTGAAGCTTCTTCATCGTGGTGCTCCCTATTTGGAGTTTAAGTGTATGTGTTTTTGATGTGGGAAATAGGATCGGTCTGTAGTGTAAGTTTGTATAATGACTGGCACACAACGTTGCAGATGTGTTTCATCCGTGTTGAACCCGTTCTGGGGCTAGTCCTGACTCGCTTTACCGATTAGGTAATGGTACGGAACTACTGGCGAGACCCCAAGGATGAAACACTTGTTCAATGTCATCAGTCCGTCATGATGCCGAAAGATCCACAGAGTAACTCCTTTCATTACTGCATTCAGATGTTTCAGGTGGTTGTTATACCTTTCGAAACGGACGCTAGGAAACCCGTGTTGTATTCCGACAGTCACATTGAAATTCGTATTATTACGTACACAGGGCTCATTCTTTCTTATATGTTTTTTTCTGAAAGCTAAATTATGATCCTATAGTATTATTGGTAGTGTGGATACTCAAAGAAACTGGGTGGAACTCACCGGAAACTGATCGACCACGGGTTACCTCATAAAAATAAATGAAAACAAATATCGGACCCGAACAATGTCAGAAATCCATCAGAACTCTCCCAACAAAAGTTAATCGGATTTCGGAAAAGGTTATTTCTAAATACTGAAGTGACAAATCCATTTTCGAAAAACTCATTATTAAAGGAGTAGTGCATTTGTGAAGTGAATGCGACGACCGCGACTACGACGAATATTTGATCATTGCGAGGGAATTCTTCTTTCAACCTGAACGTACGGTTATGCGTAGATGGAATGCTGGTCAAACTGGGATTTTCGATAGAGCTTCCTATCGTCATCAGAGGGTCATAGTTTATTCATAATTTTAGTAATGAGATGTATTCCACAAACCCATCCCAGTCTGACTAAACAGATTGCATGGGGTACATGTTGCGCGTGAATACCGTTTTGTCCGTCAGAATCCCTCCCTTGGTACGTATTCCATCATCATGATTGACAATAATAGGTAGGTTAGCAAACAGCAGCCGAAATCAAGTGTAACCAGTTTAGATCTGTTATTTTGGATTCCTTGAGGATCAATATGTTTGTCAGGAAACACAGAATGCCCGTTTTGACCTAAAACCTGGAGCAAAAGGGTAAAACGTTGATTATCCAAAGCACATTTCAAACTGTCGGTTGCTTCTTAAATAACCATATAAAACAGAATTTCCATCTAAATTATCAAGTGAAGTGTAGAATGCCATCAAACACATCCCCGATGAAACATTCATTGATGTGAGGATCTGAACTTGTGCATAACGATCAGTCTTTTGACTGATCTGCGGATAGCTGCCAGAAACAGATGCAAGGTAAATTTATTGGAAATCGGAAACTGCTCCATAAATTATATATGCATGCGAGCTCATGGACCTTAGAAGGAGCATCCTCATTGGTTCAAAGCATCACTACAGACAAGATAAGGAAATCGTAGCGTTTTCTAAGTGAGCCTACGGATTAGAATGTAGGACTGGGTGCGCATTTGGTTAAAAACAATGCCAGAGCGCACATGCAGCTTTTCCACTGAAGCTACCTGGTGGGAAAATGGAAATGAAAGGATGAAGAGCGGCACCGAGACTAAAACTGAGAACCAGTGGATCGATATTTTGTGATATCCTTAACTCTTTTGACCACTATCATTTTTTCCCCAGGCACTTCTTGTATGGGGTCTTTTCATTGTGTCATGTTAACCTGCTACCTCGGTCATCACACACTGCCGTCCCGGGTCCGCTTGCCAGATTGTTACGAAGATGTGCATTCGAACTGCTTGCAACCGGATAATTGTGGTTCTCCAATGAAATGGGCCACTGAATAAATGATCATGTTCTCTAGCTTTTTTCTGAGTTGAGTGAGCTACCACAAAAACTAACCCCGCATCGTCCGCGAGCAATCATACCCTCGTTTTTTGTCACTCCCGGGTTCAAGTTCCCCCCCCCCCCCCCCTCGCGGCATTTTGTGACTAATCTTACACTGCACTGTGACGGAACTAGTGCACTCATGATTGTCTATGGGATTTGTGTGGTGCTCAGAAGCGAACGGCTGAGTGATTGCAAGCGGATAGTATAGACAGTAGGAAACATCCGGTTAGTCTGTTTTGCAATTTCTGTCATGACTGATTGCCTAAATGTGCAGTAGTTTCACTACTGTTTACCTAGCTGTCAGTGATTAACGAGAACGAAATCATTACGTGTATGAATGTGGTTGTGTGCGAACACGCGCGCAAAGCAATCAAGTCACTTTTATATGCGATAGAAATGTTTGCGATAACCAACAAACAGCACTGGACAGGTGTTTCGTCCTGTTTGGGACTCGTCAGTAGTCCGTACTTTTTGTGTTCCTGTTAGGACTCAAATCGCGAACGTTCGGATTGGTTTCAAAACCATTACCCCTGACCTACGCGGTCGACGGTTATCTTGTTGTGTGAATCGCTCAAGAAGTGAAACCCAGACCCAGGAACATCAAGGCTGCCTGGTGCCTGCTTACAAACGAATGGGCTAATCTAAGCTTGCTATTCTAAAAACCAACCAAATCACAACCTAGAGAATGGATATTTCATAAAAGCATGACATCATATCACTTCAAGACGTTATGTGACAGAGCAAGTAATAAGCGTGTCTATCTCTCCGATTCATTCCAGAGAGAAACGATCACGAAAGTATTGAGTAGACAAGTTCACTCTTTCATCAAATGCACCTATTTCATGGCTGACCTCCGAATTATATTTAAATCCAAACGAGTCCTCTTTATGTAGACTAGAGATAGATTAACCTCGGATGCGACCTCATTTTCTGTCTATCAGTTTACCTGTTCCTGTGGCGCAAGTTATGTTGGTCGAACGATGAGGCGTCTATCTGATCGCATCAAGGCANCCCCGTTTGGTTGAACCACGGATTAACGAGGACCGGGGTGATGGAAATTACGAACCATTTGACGGAGTCTAATCAGACAGTCATTGTGCTTGAGGCTTTCCGACCTCTCTACACGGTCAAAGGTAGGTTATCCAAAGAGAATTGTCAACAGCCGAGGCGATTGCCGTCCGTTTTCACACATACACCCTTGTGCGTCCAGACATAGTTCGTAAGAACCTTAGTCTTACTATGACGATGCAATAACGATCTGGTGACGTAATCTTCATTCATGATCAACCCCTCATTCACCGACCAATCAGCCCATTCACAGTCACCCTCTGTCTCTCACTTTCGACGCACACACGCACACACAGACACAGACATGCGCACTCACAAACATCGATTATCACATCTAACACTAAAATCTGATTTCTTTCGTAGCTATTTGTCTCCTCTCCCCACCTGTTATAAATTGTGCTCTACTTAGGCAGTTGATGTAGCACCGAGAACGAGCTTATTTGCTTGTTTGGGTTCTCAAGTCACAATCTATTTTCACACCGTTCACCGATTCACACTGGCTATTCCATTTGAAATTTCCGTCGTGGAACGCGTGCATATCAGTCCAGTGCAAAGATAATCAGCTAGACTGATAAGGAGAGAGTCAGGCAAGGTTGATCAGCTGCTTTTCCCTAACAGGGGGCTAAACACTTTGAATACAATTTATCATTCACGTAAGGTGTGTTTCGCGCCATACCAGTCCGAAGTCACCGAAATTCAAAATTTTGATCTGAAATAGGAAAAATGTTCCTGTACATCGGAAAATGCGAATAGCCCGGGAACCTTTTTTCTTTTTGCATTTCCAGTTCATCCGCGGACTGATCTCATTACCATTCGAGACAAATGGGGTGCGATGCACAATGTGTATCCAATTATTGCAGTCTGAGTTATCTCACTAATGAGACAGGAATGGTGTGTTGATCACAAGTGAATTACAACGTATTGTGTGTCCGTCCGCTTCCTTTTTCTATTCCGTGGATTAAGCGGGCGAATGTGGATGAACCTCTGTGAGCGCGTCAAATAGACGCCGTTTAAACCCCCTTTATCAAGCCCCCAACGCTTGGTTCATGTGGAGATAGGCAAAAAATACGCATGAGCGATCTAACTAGGCGAGTAACAACAGATATCGCATGCCTTCAACGGCTTTGTGTCCTGACCGACTGCACTGATGACGTTTCACTGATGAAATCAACGATGCTGGTGCGCATGCCCTCTTGCTTCACCGGTATTGAAGAAAACAAGCCATGCATCAACAACGCGCATTTCTCAACAATTCAATATCAAAATGCACGCGATATACATACATCACAAGGTAATCACAGCCCTGTTTTGTAGAATACATGTATTGTAGCAGTTCGCTTGTTCTCGTGGTCTCAAATGAGCGGAGAAAATCCAGAGAGATTAGTTAGGTTTGTCGAAATGTCGTGCCCAACAGGTTGTTTTGATGAACCAAAGACTGTCATGGACGCTTAGCCGGACGCAAAGCAACGCGGTCTGTTTAGTATTGATCGGCATTATGCAGAGAACGTGTTCTGAAATCCTAACACTCGTAATTTCTGATTGATGTTGGTAATCGGTGATCTTTGTTTTCACAACGATCACGGTGGTGTCCCATTGTGAAAATGAATCGAGCAATTGGATTGTCAGCATTATTCTTGGTTCGTCCTAAGGTATTCACCTAACTTTGGTTAACAATGAGATTGTTCGAAACCAGTTCGAATTTGACAGCTGTGAATGTCATACCTTAGCCGATATTCAATCGGCTTACTTTGTCTGGTGGAAGTGTTTTAGTAGGACTATATAATTTCAGCTACAACGATTAGCAAATTAATGGTTTCAAAGGGAAAATCAGTGGTGTATTTGGCAAATGAAGCATGAACTGGAAAGCTAGGAAGCACAGACAAGTGATGAAATGAACAGGGTGTGTGACCTACAACAAGCTTGCAAAGATGGGTTGTGCTATATCCTATACATGGAAAATCACAAACGGACTAATCAACTACCCGGTAGTCGAGTGGGTAGCAGCCTCACATTCTGCCCATGAGGTCCGGGGTTCGATCCTCCATAGATTCGCATTACTGATGAGGTTCAAGTAGGTCGAAACAGCTGTCCAGTACTTCCCAACGTTTCAGTTCATGCTTCATTTGCCATATACACGACGGAATTCCCCGTTGAAATGTATTCAAATCCGCCATTAATCACATAAATTCACAGTTCATACACAGAAAAGTACATTTTTGAAAATTATTTCAATTTTCAAACTTATATTTTTTATAAAGTACCATAAATATCATTAAAAGCGTACGGCATATTTGTACAGCACTCGTCACGTTAGTTCTGTTGCAGTTGATTCGATAGAGATATCACATTCCGTTCCGGATATACGATCAAAATGGTAATTTGGATTGTTCAGCACTTTACGGTGCTTCTGTGGGGATTTCACAGAGATAGAACGTAACCGGACAGTCTCGAACAAACTGAATATGAATCTGGTTAACACTGATGCACACATCGATCAAGCATGATTGATTAGTGTCCTATTGCAGCCGCCTGAGGTGTAGCGTATGACGTTTATTCCGATTGTAGCATCAGGCTACGGAGGAAAACCATGGCTATAGCGTTGATCGCACACGACTCATTGTATGGGCGCAGCATAACCTGGTTTGACTTTTGGGAGAAACTATGAAGAAAAACAACCAATGTGTTCAAAGACCAATCTCATTGTTGCATTGAACCGCATCAAAATCTGGTCTGAAATTGGACGAAAAATGAGAAGTACTTAAATGAGCTTTATTAGGTATGCGAGTCATTCCATATCAAGTTCATGTTAAACTGTCCCACATTGACTTCCTGCTTGTTTGTGAAATCCTGACTTATTCAAATCGATTATTCCTGTTTAGTCTTGTGTACCCGTTTCCTTTGCTGAACTCCTTTCCATATTACCAATGAACACCACTTCCATGGTGAATGAGTAGTTTTAATTGGTCGGCTTATCCCCCTGTGATACCTCATTTCCCCCCATGTTCCTTATTCTTTGATCTCAAGTGCCCAGCAAGTGGCCTGGCTCGGCATCCTCTTACACTTTTGTCTTCCGCTGCCTGACTTCTGAATCGGATTGCTCATAACTTTATGTGCGTTGCACATATTGGCAGTATATCCTTTTCGAAATGCACCTAGATTACCGAACTCATGATCTACTTGGAATTTGGGGTTCGTTTTCCGCGCGTCACTCTCACAACCCGGAATAAATGGACAGCCCATATTACAACATTATCGGGTAGATTATATTCGCAAAACACAGGTGCTGTGGTCTACAAGCGGCTGATCTGTTTGTCGTGCATGTCTGTGTCCGGATTGGGTGATCGATTGATTCACAGTTGATCTTTGTTACCACTCATGCACGCACTCTCGCCATGCGGACTGATTCTACTAACATTGCGTGGTTTGCAAAATATCATTTGATCAGTCCAACTCATATGGTCACGTGAACGCAGAAACACACAGAAGTGTGATCGGACGAATGATATTGATTTATCAGTCTACGACCTGAAAATATATTCTTGCATGTGAGTGTTTGACCTTGACCTGTGTGTCTGGGCTTATTTCAATTTTAATTGTTGTTTGCCTTACGAGGATGCTTAATTGAAGAACATGGTGGTTCACCTGTGACTTTATCGGTCAATTGATCCGAGTTATGGCACATCCACTGCCAGAAAACAAACTAGTCGTCTTACCACGTGAATATTGCATTGATTAAATTTACCGGAACTTCATTTAGCAAACATCAATTTCAAATTTTGAAAACAATGAGATTATGTTACCTATGCGTGTGAATGTGAATTTGGAGGATGCTCAGATCTATTGGGTTTCGGGCATTTTTGTTGGTCAACCATCTATTCTGATGTTCATTCAGTTCCGTCTATGGTAATTGGCCCCCAACACTCGATCAACTTAACCGTTCATAAGGTGCAATTAAGAGCATCTGATGCGCCGAGTACCTGATGCACCATAAACACAGCGGATAGGCCGAGTTCAACATAAGACTGCATTACAAACAAGTATATTTTCATTTTTTTATTATTAATACTCATCTTATTGTGATGATAAACGGGGGGGGGGAGAAACCCTATGGTCACGAGAATCTGCTGTTTAGTCATGGAAACCGATAATCTCTAAGCCGCGGATTTTGAGTGGTGAACCACCATAAGGCCGCTCACGGCTAGAAGGTAGACGACAGTAAAGCTGCTTGCCACCAAATTTGGGTAACGATCACCGGACTCGGGCATAGGATTCGAAGCACGCCGATAATAACAACTCAGAACTGCCCCACCTCGTTTTACAAATGAAAATAATAATGGAGAAGCGTTGCTCTGATCGGTTCGGTAAAAATGGACTTAGTTCAATTTTTGAGTTTTTGTACATTTCCCAAATGAGAAACATTATTAGATGATGCGTTTGTCGCGTGAGTCAGGTGTGAGGCGAAAAACTAGGAAGCAATGGACGGCTGTTTCAACCTGGTCTCACATGCGGTGTGTATCCATTGAGGAAACTGGGGCTAGAGCCCAAAGAAGAACTTTACGGAATTCGACCATCCCGGAAGCTGATCAGACCGTTTCTCATTCTGAGTATACACGATAAAGCACAAACCATGCTTGTCAGCTTCTTACAAATAATGATCCTCGATGATCTCAGCATTAGCCTACCCAGTTGGGTTGATGGATTCGCACTGATAATGGGACCAAAACAGGTCGAAACAGCTGTGCACTGCTTCATAGCTGTTCAGTTCACCCTTCATTTACCCGACGAATTCATAATCTAATCATATCAAATTTTCCATTCCTCTCCTATGAAACAGAATTTCCACTTTTGTGAGGCTCTTTTTGGTCGCTTTGTGGTAGGAGGACGATACAGCTTGCATCATTGTATTTCTTCCAACCTGTGGTGATCTTAGCCTACGGGATGACGCACACCACGGAGCGACATGTTAATAGCATGCTAGTACCGGTGTGATCCAGTGCTTACGCTGCGTCCGTGATTGCTGNATTTCTAATTCGTGGTTCGTACTTAATGATCACTGCGTACCACTAATACTACAATTACTAAACATCCAAAGAACCGTTTTCCTTGGTCGAAGGCAAATCACAAAAACTTTGATGAAGAAGCTTATCATAAGCTTGCAGAAAGAATATGAAAAATTCAAAAACAGTAGAACTTTTTCGGAAATGCATCTTGACTTAAAGCTCAACATACTTTCGTTCCACATAAGTGATTCTCTTCTTTCACATATTAATTATTAAATGACGCCAAGCAAACCGAATCTTATGTGGCGTGACTTTCAACACACGTTACCTACATGCAGGTAGCTACAGTCAGTCCCCGG
>UZAN01043230.1:3060-25635 GCA_900618425.1 Echinostoma caproni
CCTGGTTAAAATAACCGTGGTTTTTAAAGACCAGATATGAATCAAGAGCAATCGGATTCGGGCGGTGTGTGGTGGGGTTGGGGGGTATGGAGATAACAAAAGATTGACAAAACGCTTCAAATGCTTTAGTAAACGTCATTTTGAGGCTGCAAACCATAGTTCTGTGGCAAACCTTTCAGTTATTTTTATGCCTCAAATGATGATCTGTTGCCTGTTGTGGGTTAGCAAATAACAATAAAAGAGGGATATTTCAAGTTTAGTGTACAATATGGCAACTTTTCCCATTTACTAAAAGGGAAATCTGACACATGGTCGAAGAACATTATTCAACAGCTGTTAATCTTTCATCATTCGAAATATATTGTAACCTTTTCTTACAGCAACTACAATGGCATCAGCATTTTGCAGTTCATCTTATAGATAAAGATAAAATTTCAGTACATGAAAGGTGAACAGTTCGATGCCTAAGATTTGATGTAAAGCGCTATCGATCTTGAGCCACTAATGAGTGGTTCATTTAATTGTCGCCTCATTGGAATCCGATATGTATTAGGTAAGGAGCGCTTGATTCAGTCTCGATAATAATACCGCTTAGTTTCCCCCGAAACGCGTGGTCTTCGGGTACTTAAATGAAGATCTAGAGTGCACAACTACATAGTAGATTCGGGCATTCTATTCATTTATATTCTGTGAATTAGATCAGAACTTGATGCGAAACACATAACCTTTTAGAAATGAGAGTTTTTTGAAATTGTGAATTTTTAAAAGAAAATACGCATCTGGAATCAAATTTAACGCTGAGAAATTGATTCAGCAGTGATCATCGTGCGATTAAACTGCCACGTCTTTCCACTCAGCACAACCGTTTTCTGGCATTCTGGCACAACCTAGCCACTTCATATTGCGAATAGTTTTTTTTCACTCTCACTTATTTCTGTTGCTGTCATTCTATCGATTTGTTTTTACTTGTTTCACAGAAATATTGCGTATATCGTAATTGACCATCCTTGTTGTATCCGACGCAACGGCAGCCATTATCGAACGGTTTCATACCGACCTAATTCAATCGGTGGAAACACTGAACAACACACCAAACAACATCTGATTCGAACAAACCTGCCGATTTAGAAGCATTTTTTCCGTCCATTGTGTTTTCCAGCATGTGCATTCCAATTATTCCTGGATAATTACCTCAGGATGAACGCCGAGAGTTTTCTCAATTCCATTTAGGCCAAATGTTATTCATGGTTACATGTTGTTGTGACTTTCTCTCACGCTCGCACTTTCATCAGATTATTGTATTTTGGTAAAATAAGATGACCCATTTCTATCAAGAGAGCTTTTTGCTTCAACGAGTTTCAAAATAATATTATTCATTTTCAATTTCGCTTGGTGCGACTCAGATAGGTTGCATCGGTCACACGACACGCTTTCACCGTGTTTCTAATTTGGAAGGAAACTGAAGTTAGTCCCTCTCGTTCGTGTTTACCGCTTTCTATTCTTCGTCACGTTCGCCGTCCACAGTTTTAGTTTGGTTTTTGATTCATTTCATCGGTCTCGCCTAATTACGGTTTCTGATTGCGTATTCCCTTTTTCTCATCTTTTTCTCAATTCCCCAATGTACAGTCCGTCTATACGAGGTCATCGAATCCGAACGTCATGTCTATTTGGTTATCGAGTACGCCCCGAACGGTGAGTCATGATTCAAATTGATATTTGGTCTATCCGGTGTCACTGTATTCGTCTGGGAATCCCCAATCTTAGTTCAAGCAATCCTCGGTTTATTGCCTATTACTCTCTTATAATCTTATTGTGTGAAAAAGTGACTCATTCATGAAGTTTGGTCTTGTACAGCTTTTTATGCTCGATGAAATGTCCTCCCCATAGAAATCAGGGCAATCCGAAACAAAGTCTTCCCATGCAGGAAACTGGAATTTAAAATCTCCAAGGAATCACATCGCAGATTGCTGTCCTACTACCTCTGTGGATTTCGAAACCACGCGCACATGTGGCTCATTCTGCAGCTACATCCGTGTTATTTTATGTGATCTACGAATTTTCGCTGAGCTCGCTGATTATTTTGCCTGGTTGTTCAGCTGTGTCAGTTGCTCTGGGAACCAAGGATGTTCAGAGCTTTATCTGTAACCTGATGAGAAGGGCTACGCCTAACTAATGTTGCCGAGATACGAGTTTCGGTTAGCCGTGCATCCCACTCTCTTTGATACTGCTTTATCTTTCTCCTTTAAAGGGAATAAAGATTTTTTAAATGTTTTCGTAAAGGATCGCGTATTTCACAGAAGATCACACCCACAAACGGGGTTTTCTTGGGGAACTCCAGCTGGAGCTTTTGGCGTGAAAGTCTGTTTCTGAATTTCGGGGTTTTTCCAAGTGGACCCCAATCAGTGCATTAGATTCAAAATCTGACCTAGAGTACACTGGGGTGCAGATCCGAACTGGGATGTAGCCGAAGTACCTGCATGAGACCTGCTGATCTGCCTCATTGGACTTCGGGTAGGATGGCTAGGGTGTATTGTTTATGTTACCAGATGGGCCTCCGAAGCTGGTATTGAGTGTACGAAAACCAAGAGTGGTCAGACTAAAACTTTACATAGTGATATGGAACCCATGGCAAGAGAGCATATATCACGTTCTGTTTCCCGGAAGGGTACCTCGAGGTCATCCTAATCGATCGTTTTATATGGTGATTGCTGTAACCAGTGGCACTCGTGCATCTGCTCAATTTCTTTGCAGGTTTGCATTCTGTATTCGTCATTGAAACATATACATTAATGCACTATTGCTCATCCAGATGCACGTGATTCGTGCTGATAGGTAAATTTATGTGCCTTCTTCGCCACTCAATGATTGTAGGCGTCACCTTAAATGTACTTGAACTGGTGAATAATTTACTAATAAGGTAAAGACAATTTATACCTGGTGATTTTAACGCCGCGCACCTCGGGTTATCTGTACTAAACGATATACAAATCCTTTGTGAATCGATCGCGGCGTATTTCTTTGAAATATCTTGGTAACATTGGTTCTTATTTGGATAGTTTGGCTCTGTCGCACAATTGGACTAGTACGTCCAAATTTATAAACTTCCAACGTCCTATTGAATGTTCTATGAATAGTAATGCTAGATGCGTGTTATCTGCCAAGTCTGTTTCACCTGTGCTATTACGGTAATCACGAGTCACTGCGTGATTCAACTAATCTAAACTGGATTCTGGATTCTCGAATCACTTCACACAACTGTTCTTGTTCATCCTATAGATTGACTGATAGGCTTTGACCCTTGTTATCAGTACACTACCAGGTTCACACTGTTTGGCCCCTTGTACTCTATTACCTGAATCATTGTGTCAGAATCTTTAGCAGAGATAAATCAATTCATTATTTTTCGTGCCTATCCGATTCTCCAAACTAAAATAGATGGCATTCTTAAGTATTCACCATCGGAACGGTAGATTAACCGAAACCTGACTTGTAAAACCACGGGCTGTGAGCGAACGCCACGGTCTGCTGGAATATCTGCCCAGTCAGTTGAATCCTACGTCCTTGAGACGCGTTTCGCATTCGTAATTAGTCCAATCGGACCATTACACATTACTACAAAGGCGACCGCGAGCCAGTTCATTTACCCTTTCCTGGTGGGATTGTGTTTAGGGTTTTGAAACTCCACTCAATGAGCTGGTCGTTTGTGAGGCATCAACTCGGGTATTGTCTTTTCGCTCTCTCTCTCTCTCTCTGTTGAATCAAACAATACTTTTTGTGTATTGCAATCCATGGCAACGTTTATTTGGGTCAAGAATGCGAGGTTTCGTTCATTCTCAACAACTGGACATAGACGAAAAATATGGCTCTCTTAAACTTATTCAATCTGTCGTGCAGCTTACACTTGTACACTGCTTTTCCGGTGGTTTTCTGCGCAATCAATTTTTGAGTTGTTGTATAATTCACAATTATTACCGCGAAGCAATCAAAATATTTTTAATACTTGTCAAAGTATACATTGAAAGAAAAGAGTTATTGTCATCGCTCATTTTCTTTCGGCGTTCTGTTCCAGTTTCTCTTTATTCGTCTTGCATTTACCTCCCTCAACAAATATTTATTGATTTGACCTACTGGGATTCATCGAAAAGCAGTTTATCATTCCGCTTTGGTTCACTCCGAAGAACAGTTGATCTGTTGTTTACTTAATATACTCAACCCTTTTCTCGCCGGAAGTCGGATTACATGAAAGTAGCCCGGATGCGGATAATATGGATTCGTGTTTCGACAAAAATGAAATGGTTATTCTTCATCTTAGTAAAGTAGCATTAATTTTCTCGCCCCAATTCACCGAATGATCATCACGTTGACGATACCCATTCGTTAAAACGTCTAAGTTGTGCGGCTGCGATATGTTGCCTCAAAATACAAACGTGGGACAAATGATACCGACTATTGTAGGCGTAATATTCACGTAAACCGTTACTCACCTTGCCTCTGTGCGCACTTGATATAGACCAACGGAAAATTTCTTGATTGTTCGTCATCTTATTATATACTCATAAATCCAAATAATTCGATACATTTTCTATATTTTTCATAGAATGTTTTCGGTCGTTGTGACCTACGTGGATATCTGTTTTATTTTCCGCGTTATTCTTCTACCGCAGTCTTTCATGTATTTTATACCACTTCAGACCACATCTCATAATTTTTTAAGGAGCTGTAAAAGTACCATTCTCGCTTTGTCTGATCTTGTCGAAACTTGTGTTAGGGATTGATGCCGGTCATGTTTGATGAAAGCCATAAAAGGAACTTTCAACCACCATTTATTTCATCCTAAGATATTCACTTGTTAGTTCTTCCGACAAGCTCGTCTCCGGTATACATCCTTGATGCTAAATTAGAACTCATTATACTATGTGAATCCATAAGCCGTACTACCTATAAAAATAAAGGCCAAGAGTGGATTTGCAACAAGCCAACATCGCAGGTGGTGAAATCATCAAGGTGCGCACAGTAACACACACTGCTGATAAGAGTAAGAACTTCATTTTCTTTTTTCATTTTACTTCCTTTTCATTGAATATACAAATATATATAATATACAATTTTCCGGAAGGGGCGCATTGATCTACTTTACTGATAATGAAGTTAGTTTTACTAAATAACGAAGTGTATGATCGTGTGATATCGGTACCATTAGTATTCTACATGATTCACACGCGTCTGTGTTTAGACCTTGTTCCAAACCTATCACTGTTCAATAACCTATATACCAAAGAAAAAAGTTCATAATTTGCTATTGATCACATACTACGAGGTTGCCGAATCAAATTTGGATGAATTCTCTCGGAGATTCACGACCGGAACCTTCAGCTAGTCAGAGGTCAAACGTCCATGTTACTCAATACACCTTGAAGCCCGATCAAGCCTGTAACCACTGCCACAACCTGAAAGGAGTGTGGTTAGTACGCCCGTACCAACATCATCCTTAGCAGAAAGACTTTGGGTTTCGAGCGCCTGTTAAAAGAGTATCCGTGTGCTTTTTGCTTAGCTACTGTACTCATGGTTTTGTCTCGAAGAGGTGGTGTTAGCCTTTGGTTTAACCGACGACGTACGTTATTTGCTAAGTTTTTGAATGTCTACTGACAAACGAGCCCGATGATGGTAGATTAACCACGATGTTCACCTAACTTATCCAAGTACAACATTTCACACTTGTCACAACGACAGAGCTTACTGTTCACTTTTTTTTACAGAAAATCAAGTAGCAGTTTCTGTCGGCATATAAGTGTATGACCGGATAATCACGTTCACTCACCCTAGGTTTCAGTGATGAAATCCGTCGAGTGGAAACTGTAATGGTGACGATAACAAAGTATCGACTAACCTGTGGTCTAATAATACGACTAAACAATGGAATAAATAAGTGGAGACATCAGCTGTGCAACTCAGTCTGAGCAGGCAACAAATACGGGCAGTAAAAATCTTGTGTACCACGTGGAACTGTAATTAATAGTTTATGATAATAAAATAACTTAAGACCAAGTTGATAACAACGAACAGCCAAACCATGAAGGTCAGAGTAGTATAGAGTAACGGTGGTGCAATAAAACAAAAATCAACAGAAAACTTAAACTGTAATGAAAGCTATCGACAAAATGTGATGAACGTTTCCATGAGAAATATTGAGCATAACGTAAATTTCGGTCTTCACTAGTATGTAAATGTATTCCGTTACTAAATAACCGATGCTGGGCACTGTAATAATCAACTGGGAAATGTCCACTCTTAGAGCCATTCGTTCTGTCACCGTTTACACGAAATCTATATTCCCAACGTATTCATAGTTTTTTGTTTAAATGAACTTTTAGATGCAATGATTAGAACTTGTCGTTTCACGAAGGACAGTTTGAGCACAGTACAAACCGAAAGTTCATCACAGTTGGTATCGTTTTCTCGTTTTTTTCTTTAGTTTTTGTTTCTTCACTGAAAAGGATTTCTCCAATAAGTTTTATTTGGATCGCGTCTCTGATTTTGAATAAAATCGAGACAATAAACAACGGAGAAGTTGAATTCAGCGAAGATTGTGTTTGTCGCGAGCACTCTTGTTCTTGTGCTTATGTGATTATATTTATACACACACTGCATTCAACATGGGTTCTGCGTGTCGAAAATGACTTTAAAGCAATGTCTAGGCTGTTTTCCTTTCAATACGGTCGGATGTTCTTTTTGGGTTAAAGGCATTTGGATTATCCCAGCAGAACTGATAGTTGATTGATCCCTCTTTACCTTGAGAAACCTTTCCCCTTTCTCTTTGTTCGTCTAAACGTCTCGCTAGTTTTCTCTGAAAAACTGCACACAGAGATAAGTTACAAGAAGCCTCTCTCATTTTCTACACTTTTGGTTTGATATTTGTAACCAATCAATGAGGTCCATGAATGATATTACAGTCAATGGATAGCAGTGGCATGCTTACATTTTTTATGATTTTAGCCTGGTTGAAGACGTGTGTATTCAAAGCTTGGCTACGTACTGTGTACTGAACGCAGTAGTTCGCTTTTGTCCATCCCTTAACACATGTTATGCTGATGATCACCAAGTCTACTGATCAGTTTTCGTACGTTTCCTAAACCTGATTTGATCGTCTGCTCATACAAGTAAAGTGAATAAGATTTGAGTGATGGAGTATGGGATGTCATGCTCAATTCAAGTGATACCCGTACTTCCCCACTGTAGAGTATATATATATATATATATATATATATATATTTAACACTGTCTATGTGTAGCCGTGATGCATGCTGCACGTATTATCCTAATCGTTCAGCGAGTGTATGCACCATTCTCAGTTGAAACTACTTCCGTACGAGATAAACATTCTGTATGGAAATCCAACCTGATCTCGGTGCATTACGTATTTTCGGTAATATCGGTTATCATAAACATTTCCATCGCGTGTACGTGCATGAAGTTGTGAGGAATTAACGATCCCACAAGAAGTGAAACCGACACCCAGGAACATCGAGAGTACCCGGTGCCTCTGAACAACCGAATGAGCCAATCCAAGCTTGCTGCTCTAAATGCTTTCGGTAATGTTTCGAGGCGATAGTATATTTATGTTTTGTCAACCGTGACTTCTTTAAACCGAATTTCACTGAAAATCAACCCTCAGCAAGTGTTCTATGTGCGCTGCCTCATCCACGAGACATCAGCAGCGGACACCCCATTGAACCGTTGTTAGATATCCATTTCGATTGTCGTGAACTCAGATGGGAAGTCTCGCTAGGCGCAGGTTGTATTTCTGATCATTCTGCGGTGTTTCTACCCGAGATATACAGACTAAAGTAGACTAATTTGACATTAACTGTATATTTCATTAATAACCAAAGGTATTTGTCTTTGTGATGGAATATCTATTAAGTAGTCAGTTAGCGCAATTCAGCTCTGCTTTTTTACACTTGGTTTTCTTCTGATTGGGCTGTATATATGTATAATCATTTGTTGCATGTAGGCAATGTTGCCGTAATATCTTTGACCAATTTACATTGGATGGTTGGCTTGATTCCTCATTGCGTGTATGTAACAGAAGCGCCTGGGCAACCATGGAATGCACGGGACATTAGTTCACGTGGGTTATTTGGGTGTGACTTAGATTTACCCCCAAAGGATCCAATTTGAATGATTCATTCTTCGTAACGGTAATCCTAAACGTTCACTAGAAATTGAATTATTTAATTATTTATCTTCCTTAGGTTTTTATGGTTACCTTATCAACCTTCTAATAACCTGATAGTGGAGCACTTTCTCTCTTTTACTTGTATTAGGCTTTCCTGTAAAGAGAGAATCGAACACGTGTTTTGAGTATTGTATGATTTGTACATTGATTTTCATTCTTACGTATTCGTATTGATTAACTGTCCTGTTCCCTCTACACGTTCTATCGCTCAGCCATTCCTTCACTTTACCCTAATTTCATTTCTTCTTTCATCCCGGGGTGACCGCAGGCGAGGTGTTCGACTATTTGGTCACAAATGGGCGAATGAAAGAAAAAGAAGCTCGAGCAAAATTTCGCCAGCTGGTTTCGGCCGTGGAGTATTGTCACAGCAAGAAAATTGTTCATCGTGATTTGAAAGTAAGGTCATATTTTTTCTGGTCACCATACATGGAGAAACTCATTTGAAGAATATCTGTTGTTCATTCTCATTTGATCCTATCATAACTCAAACTACAACCTGTAGCCTGCGATAGAGCTAACGGTTCTGTGGGGAAGTGTAATACGATACGGTAATTGATGCCCATTCTCGTGTGACTTGTTTAACAGATATGATCCCTGTACATTCGACGCTTGTTTCTTTTTCATGAGTGTGCTCTAATGAAAAAATTGAATTCATCAGATTAAATATATGCTGGTGGCACAAATGTGCTTTCTGACCAATGGTTACATATCGGTTGATTGCCTGTGACCTTGGTCAGCGTTGGTGATCACTCAGCTAGCTGAAGCCATAGAAGACTGAAGAGAGTTTGTGACTCCAGTATCACTCTTTGATTTGTCGATCGAACCTGTGACGTATATTCTAGGTGGGAATCAATGAGACCATGACGACTGTCTCGTCAATGAAAAAATCTAATGATGAAGTGACCATTTTGAACTATTTCGTTTATTCCGATGTCTACAACAACATAATTCAGAACTCTCGTTATAGTTTAGCCGTGGACACACCATTTCTTCTCAGATAAGGTTTATTTAATACACTCATCAAGTCTTTTTATCCCCAATAAGGTTGTCGCTGTATAGAAAATATTCACACTACAATCACAGTCACGTATACATTGATCAATAATGTACATTCGTGTACAAACTACGGACTCATGATATGAAGTTTCCTTCATGTCCGTTGCGTGAAGCTGATTACGTGATATGCATCAGGTCGCTAGCTAACTCGCGCTGGCGTGCGACGTAATGTGAGATTGTATACTTATGTTCCTGTGCACCTCATTTGGGTTTTAAAAGTAGGCCATTTATGTGCTTGGGAATCGTGGCTACACTGTACACAATACCATGATCTTCCGGATTCCAGTATCCGCATTCCTCACTTACTTGAGAGTCTTGCGACTGTACCCCCTTGTTTTCTTTTTATACCGATAGTACGCTGAGAATCGGGGAACCAAACTTCCTGTATCAAGGAAGATGAATGTTTTATTTGACCCATCCGAGTTCTCAAATTCTTTCCCTGCATTGCTTTCCATAATTTGGGTGGTAATCTTTTTTTTCTTATTTTACTATTTCCCCTCATGCCCATTCACTGTTTTCCTTAGTAACCGAAGTAATGATATGAATTATGTCTGCACGATAAATGTCATTTAAAAATGCCTCCGTCTATTGATCTTACCCAAATGCTCCACCCATATTGACAAACCGATAATGAAGTGCAAGTTGGATGCTTCATTTCTTGTCCTAATAACCCCATTCGTGCAATATATCTCACAGCTACGCACTTTGATTTTGGCGTACGCAGAGTTCGAAAATTTTTCGAAACGAATACCCCCGTGTTTTGCATAGCGGTCAATCGGTTATCATACGATTCATCCATTGTGACACGGGTGTTTGTGGACGCACATTCCTCAGGCTGTTCATCGTCACTTGAGATAGTTTTACGTCGCATCCTAAATTCGCTGTCCAACGACACCCTTTTAGCACCAGCATCAAACAATCCGCATCTCATTATCACGTGTACAATTGCCTTCCGACGGAGGCATATGTTTTGCTAATTTTGATTTTGTGCTAAACGATCCCCTACCCACTTGTTTATGAATGCCTCTGTTGGCCTGTCCAAAAATAGGCACGCGTGACACTCGATTCACGTCGTCCGTTTCTGTTAAGATTGAGTGGGAGAAGTCTTTGCGAATGGGCATTTTGTGTTTAAAACCACTCTCGTGTCTGTTTACGTTTTCGATCAGGTCTTCCCTGGTCTTAACACTCATGGCTGTGGTTGTTTACATGTTGAATTGCCGTTCTTCAGTGCATCCGACCGGAGCGATCGATACGCATTGATGAATTCGTCTCTGGATTTGTTGTCACACACCCATTCGCCTGCAAATTTTAGGATATCTGATGCAGTTGACGGTGGTGATTGTATATATAATTTAATAAAGACAACCATCACCATCATCAGATAAAAACAGCGGTATAACTTTTGCAATCCGATGACGCACCGTTTATTTGTGCTATTCTGAGCGGGCAATTTGATTCATGAATCCGTCACACAACTCTTCAATCAACTATTATCGCTTTCAGCTAAAGACAACAACCCTTCGCTAGGCTTATACCTGAATCACTTGAAAGTAATTTCATTTATAGTCCAAAACCACCGTAATGCGAACGATTTAATGTGTACATCCACTTGTTGATGCTGTTGGTACACCCATCCCTGCTTCCATACGGATACGTTGAGCTGATAACACACCGTCGAGTCTATCTGTGTTCCTGTGGATCGATTGGTTCACCGGATGCCCTGTGCGCATACGTTTCTTTTTCTACTTTCGCTCGAATGTTTCGATGAACCAATTGTAGGTTCACGCGTACCTGTTCGACGTCACAACAGTCAATGAACGGGCGATTGTTTCCTGATCATTTTCGTCCCGAATTGCATTCTGCTACTTACCATCCGGGATGGAGTAATGTTGTCAAATGTGTTTCTCGCAACTCGGATCAAACGGAGTTTCAGTGTTCCGTTTTACTCGTCCCACAACTTCTCTGCGATCATATCCATTTCCACCACGATATTCATCGTTTATTTATGTTTTAAATCAGCGGTCGCCAAACCACCTAGGAAAAACCTTATCATTTTGGTTACTTCGGTTCTCTATAACTGCAAAGTTATGTGATCCTTGTATTCGTGCACAAGACTAAGCTTCTTCGTCGGAGTAACTGCAATAATTGTTTCCAAACATATGGCAATGATTCTATTCTGTAGGAGAGACTCACAAGGTATCTATCTATCAGGGTGATTCCGTCTTCATGTCTAACTTCAATGTTTAGAAGTTCTATAGTTTCTGAACTGTATCCTCGTATCATATTAGTTTTTCTACCTTTGGATGGATTTTGGGTTCGCGTTGTGTTTCTGTTGCAGTTTTTTATCTTCATGCTACTGTGAGTTGTTCCCCTACGCTGCGGATGGGGATTTTTAAGAGCAATTGACTACTGTTCCCCGGCCCTCTTTTCCGTTTGTGTCATTTGAATAGCTCTGAGTGACACTGAAATTCACAACTGTTCCCTCGTGCTTACTTTTCATCAATCTGTGAATCAAACGTAATTGACATTCCTACTGTTGTCTGGCCTTTTGGTCACTATAAATACTTTTAATTGATTTTATGAATTTCACTGCCGTTCTGTCCACTCGTTTCGTTTTCAATGTCCGCTACCTTTTTCGCTATCATCGATCGCTGCGGATCTTTCGACGGTTTCCATGAGGCATTTTAAACCAATAGGTTACTTGCATTTAGCAAAATGTCAGATCTAGGTATGGAATTTATCCACTTGCTGTATTCTCATCAGCAATCATTCGCTTATATCGAATAAAAATACTGTCATAGTCTAGCCCGTTGAAACATACCGCTGCATTTCTTTTTAATGTCTGTGGGAGCATAAACTCAGCAATCGAACAACAATCGATTCAGGGTTTAGTTTTTGGGAATTGTTCTTCTCTATTCGCACTTTCCATCATTCACTGATTTGAGGTCACTAGTTGAACCATAATTTACGTGATCATAACTACATTTCCTTGTGAGAATCCTAAATCTATTGCATTGTTTGATCTTTCTTTAAGCTGATGAAATCACCACCTAGCCTGGCTGTTCAAACCGATCTTTTGCTATTCCAGTTTGACCGAGTTTTTCTTTGTAATAAAGCAAACGGAATGGCACTGAACGCTGAACTTTCTCCCGTATATACTGCACCGCTTATCGATTTATCTCGATCATCTGTGGTCTCTATATAACAAACTACTTTTGAATGGTACATGGGTGTAAAACTATGAATAGTTATTTCATATGTGATGCAATCGCATTTCAGTTTTTACGCACACAGCCAAAAAACAAATACATCGCAAGGTATCGTGACAGGTGCTACAACTGGGTTCCCAATTGAATAGTGTGAATCTAATTTGGTCCTTCTCTAAACGTGAACCATGCGTTACCTCTCACTGTTGTGGTTTTTTCACACACATGATTTTGATGGTGTACTTTTCACTGTGTCGCACCAAAAATTATCTCACACTTCTGACAGATAAGGTTCCTAGGTCACTGTAGGAGGAGTAACCACATTTCGCTTATCTCTTGGGTTGGGGGAATCCGCCTGATAGTCGTTGTGCCCAATCTACTATCGTCCACGTAGTCACATGAATAAATTCCTCATCAATTTCTCTTTGCACAGCCATTAACCACTCTTTTTCGTGCACCAATTTTAGCGTCTGGCTTCTCGTCACTTGTTTGTCGACCAATAGGGTAGAAGTTATTTGAAATGCTCTCGGTGGTCCGGTCTTTTCTGTTATGCTTACAAGATCTTCTTAAATTATTTATGAATCTTGCTTAAGTGAATTTATTTTCCTATATCCACCATTCCCTATTCAAAGCATCCGTTTCACGACTTTCGCGGTCTTTGGTCTTATTGACGGTTTCGTGCTCCAACTACCGTACTATTCTCTGGGTCTTTCTCCCCAATTCTCTGCCCTCAAACTATCTCACGTTTCCAGATTTTTATCGTTTTCCGTCTGAGGTCGTGCAACGGTTTCCTAAATCGATACGTACTTCTGATAGAGTTTGTCTTCAACTCCCGTTCTCGCATCGCTTATCGTGAATGGAAGATCTCCATCGTCTCTAATGGTGCGCCGGGCTAGTTGGTTTATTTTTCAGCTGGCTGTTTAACTGGTTTGTTGTCGTTAACGTCCCGCCCATGATTTATTTGCACCAATTGTCACGCGAGGTTCGCTGGGCGATAGCCGATACGCTACTCCGAGTACTATTATGTTCGGCAGCATGCTTGCACCCGAAACGGTTTTCACTGTCGGATTGTGCCGTTCTGGATGCCAATCACACTTGCATGATAATTCTCATCCTCTCTCTCCACCCAGAAAACACCGATTCGTTGCTCATAGTCCTTGCGTTGCATCTTTAAAAAGGTGATGTATTTTGTTGTTCCTGATAACCGGTATGTTTTCTCTCCGGCTCCTTTCATAGCGTTTCATATACCGTTCTTTGCAGATGGTTGCTCTAAAGCGTTTACTAGGTGGTACCGCATTTTTCTCCACACACTTGTCCCCTGCTTTTTCACCATTGGGATTTTGCCCGTGATTGGTCCAATAGTACCGCTTGTTCGGTGCTGCTCTACACACTGGTTTCAGCTCCCTAGGGAGAGTTGCTTGCCCAATGCTAGAGAACCCTGGCGTTTGTTGTAAATATTTTCCCGGTTTCAATTTAGCAAGTTGACGAAAACGAGGAAATCGGATATGAGGAAAGGAAGAGCGGCAATAGCGATGCTGTTCAAATCGTTGAAATGGTTCGCCTAAAGGAACCACACACATCTGAACAGTATCATTTCGTGACGTGGCCAAAGCAGTCTCTCTGGATTATCTCGTTTACGCTATACCTTGGCTTATTTCAGAATGAATCTGAATAAATGAAATTATAAGCCGCTGTAATACACCCAAGCCAAACAAACGTATTTAGTGAGTACTTGCAGCGGTTAAAAACATCAAATTGTCGCCCTGGAGGGCGTGTTCGAATCCCACCATTACCGTCGCCTGACTCTTCCTATTTTCTCTGTGCTGTATGACTGCCCTTTATTTGGCCGCTCCCCTCCTGAAAATTGCGATGCCTGCATTGAACTCACAGATATGGATTGTGTTATATGGTGCACAAGAAAAAGCGGTTCGCTCAGTTTCCTGGTGTCCAAATGAGTAGTATACTTGCGTTCTACCAGTGAGATCCCCAGTTGGATCTACGGCGCCGCACTGTTGGTGTGACCCAACCAGGTCGATACAGCTGTCCAGTGCTCCATACTTTCAGTTCACGTTTTGTTTGTTCCTTGCACGAAAAAGTTCATCATAGCATTATGTAATCACTAAAGGGAATTTGAATAAAAGATGAAAAACAGAAAGGAATCGTCAAAATACTTGACTGACGAAACTTTTACTCATTCTGTCATCAGATAGTGGACCACACATCGTTGTCTTCTTGTCAATATACATTGTAAGTCGTTTTTTTCTCTGTCCGTCGTCGAACACACCCGAATAGACGAACATGCTTATGTCGTCATCGTTTTTCTTTCAGAGCTAAATATATGCATACTGTCTTATTTTGACACTCCAGACACAAGCAGCGAGCGAGAAAGAGTCGATAATCACCTGTATACCATGGTAATAAGCATACATTTCATACGAGAACTCTGAGAAACACTATGCGCGACTGCATTTCTTTTTTTGCAAATCGTGTCGCGGACCGTGCTCGTCCAAAGATCACGCAGAAAGATTGAGCGGTTTGTTTGTAATGTAAGTGATTGCGAGCGGATTCACTCTAAATAAATATTTTTACAACATGTTCTCTTCTATGCTGTTTCCCGTTTTCTAAAAGCCACTGAATATATTTATATTGCTCTTGACAACGAAGTTACCATGCAATGCAGCTTGGCATTTTTCAGTCATTAATAAATTACTGTGGTTTGTGAAGTAATCTCTTGCCATTCACTAAGTGAATAGGAAACTGATGAGACTGATTCCTCCACTTGTAGGCTATCAAGAGGGGTGAGCAAAGGATATGAGGAGAAGACTCACCAAAGTGAGTTCCGAAGAAAAGAAACCAGAATATTTGTAATAAGAAACAGATAATGGGTCAGCTACTCGACGATGGTACAGCCACAGCAGATCAATAATTTGTCTTTTTCTCCTATCTTGTTGAGGTGACATGGAGCATCTAGGATTGGCCGATAACGGAGGTTCATCAAGCGTTTACTGGGTTCAGATAACCTAGAATTTCTTGGTTGCCCTTCAGTCGCTGTTCTACTTGTCTTCATAGACCATGTCCAGTTGACGTTTGTGGTGTACCTGCCTGCGTTTGCATAAAGCCGATAGCTCTTTTAGATGTCGTAGGAATGAAAAGCAGAGCTTTACTTCTAAATGGCATCTCCTGATCAAAGATAAGGGTACGGTCGCCGATTCGCAGCTAACCGTATATAAGTTATATCTAGGCTCACTGAAACAGCGATGCTGAACAATCCACGACAGTTCTCGAAAGTGCGTTATGCTAGCCATTTCGCCTCCAGTTCACTGCACAGAACGCCACACATCTGTGTACAATACTGTGATACGACAACTTTTGCCCGCCATTAAATATGTCCGTTCTTCCATGTTGGGGTCCATTTACTCGGGAAGGTTCTCCATAAAACGCGAAAACACCCTACAACTGCTCACCTGGAATGGCGCTGCAGCCTTGCAGTTCGTGCTTGGTTGTTCAATGGCCGAGGTGCATCCTGGAATAAAGCTACCTCTAGAACGGTGACTGAGTAATACCACAAACTGCAGCGGAAAAACTACGATCGTTTTCCAATCCTCTTACTTGTGTTCTTGGTGCTGATATCTGAAGGCGTACTTTCACTAACTTCCCAACCGCACCGAATCCTCCTTCGGTTGATGCTCCTCATCGTTGATGTTCCTTCACGTGTGCCACATTTAATCTGCAAACCCTGGTGCGTGCAGGATAGACGGCATGTTTAGCTGGCTCTCTGCAGCCTTTAACCATCGATGCGTTCTGTGCAAGATACGTTTATCGAAGTTTACAGCCTCATCGTCCGATTGACGTCTCCATTCAACAACTTCTTGGGGTTTAACTCAGGTACTTCTTGGAGCCATGATACTCCTATTTTTGCTGCCTTTAGTGTGACTCACTAAAGTTGGATCCCAGTCAGCATTCGGTTGTTCACTGTACCACTTAGAGAACCGTGCAAAGTAAGCAGTTGCCACCCCGAGAGATGCAATGGGTACGTCCTCTTAACCAACACACACACAGACTGCAACCCACGTTTAGTCAAATGTTTTATAAAAAAATGTTTGTCGACTCTTAAATATCTGTATTTTCATACCTGAGGTTGTTTTAAGTCCTATGACTAGCTTTCACTGCTTCATCTGCGGTTTTTGCAACCATGACCTCTACACTTGAGTGCTTTGAGTTTTGTTGCTGTTTCATGGTCATCTATTTGGACGGCAATGTTCAAATCAGTGTCAGGGTCAAAATACAGAATTCACGAGAACTAAGCGTGGAATGTAAGGTACAGATGTGAAATGTCGTTTCGTCCTGATGATTGCAACAAATTGGTTTTCTTTCTTTCTTTTCACTCTTCGTGAGTCATTCTCTGCCACAACTTTAAACCTAACGCTATCGTGCACGAGTGGCCAGGGAAAGATGTGGGTGACACGCTCACTCAGTGCTGAGATATTGTGTCTGTCGTACACACTAGCAACATGTACTGTCACGTAACGGTGCATCTCTCTGGGAATCATGCTCCATCATGTATGACAGTTTATCATATATGACTCAGCCAGATCGATACGACGACCTTTATTCTGTATTCTCACTGTATGACGCGTGTTCTGTGAATTCGATAAATCACAATGCAATGTTCACGTGTCATTTCTAACTGTATTGTTATTATCACTGGTCAGTTCTACTGTGTGCATCCGCCTACACGTAGCATATTCAATTTGCTGTAGTCGCGGTAACCCAACTGCGATCGATCTGAAACAGCACCACCACCGATGTGATGGCAATGAGTGCATTCCATCGCTTTTCCCCTGATTTCCCGGTCACAAGTGGACCGTAATGCGAGCAAAGTGTATCTGTAAGTTTTAGTACTGCGAATTTGAATTTGTTATAATAGTAGTTTGTTTGCAATACCCATGACTCACTTGTCAATCACCAGGTGTAAACCAATGAACTGAAAAAATAAATGCATGTGTGCTGTAGAATAATCAAATAAGCTTTACTTCGCATTATTCTCAGAGCCCGTCAAAGTTGGTTGTCTACAATCTTATTGATTGTTTTTTTAGGTGCACAGCACAAAAACAAACCTGAAATGTCAACGTGAACTTGCTTTTGAAGGCCCTTCAATTATGTAAATGATCCTTAAAAATATGCTAAATGAAGGTTTTCTCCAGGTCAATCACAAAATTATTGATGATATAAAGCAAACAATTCTTACAATAGGTCTACAACAGTTTCTCTCTTTCGCATTTCGCTCTCGATCATTTTTTTTTCAGTGATTTCTTTTTGTATGCACTGTCAGCATCTTGCCCTTCTTTTTTCTCTTTATCATCACTATACTCTATGGGTTCCACATCACACTTCTCGAAGTGTTTAGCTGTTTAGTAGATAAATCCCGAAATAGTACGGTACGTACTCCTGGAATGCGGCAATATAAAACGGTGATCTTCACGTGAACAACTAATTCTAACTCGAGTTGACAAAATGAATCCAGTTTTTTGTTGAACTTCTTCGTTCTTTTACCCACAAATGAAATGTCCTTCGTCTTAGTATGCGTCTAGCGGATTTATTGTAATAAATGTGGTTCAGAATATACAGTACTATTAGAATGCAGCTGATTAGTAATGAACACAGTGTTTTCTTTCTGTGTCAAATGTCACATTTCTTGGCTGATGCCTCATGTAAACATCAAGTACGAATACGCTTCGTGAATCTATCGTTACTACACTTGGGGATGTCAGTAACTACCTAAATCGAGCGTCATCTTTTCCAAGCATTCTATTTACCGATAACCGTGTGATCAAACAACTTCATAACTCACTGCTCTAGAACATATTTTTCTTGCTTTCTTTCTTTATCTTTTCTTCCTTATTGCCTCTGTCCAGATTCTCAATGAATTCTCTCATATTCGTGCCCGATTCCTATTCGCATCACATGCGTTGTTTGTTTAAGTTCCAATGTGTGTATGTGTGTCTGTGTCTGGGTACAAACATGGTCGACTGCCCTGTGATGTGATGTGATTCTCAAGCCACCAAGGGTTTCACACATCAGGACAATTTCATGCCGTTAATCGCGCACACGTATGTAGAGAACAAACATTCACACAAGCTTGATTTTAAACATCAATATACTACCATATAGACTCTCGTCTTAAGCAATCTATCCGGAGCTGATTTAATATTTGATAGCAATTGTTCGCCTAATTCTCTTTAGAAATGGTCATTGTACATAGCATTCAGCTCTTCATTTCAAATGAATTTGTCATATATTGTTTTTTGATGAAATTTCCCAACTGTTTTTCTTTTATGTTTTGGACGTATGCGCAGCTGTAAAAGTAACCACACTGTGTACCATATTTCAGATGTTCATATTTTGATATTAATCTGTTTTCGGGTGTCTATGAGAGTTGCTAAACATGACTGCAGGAAACCGGTTATTCCTTTCGATCACCGTTACTGAAGAAATCGATATCTGTCTAGTAAATGTTCAATGCCAGAGACGAATATGTAGTTTTTACCTGAAACTGTCCGTTAGAGCCAACCCCAGTTGTTTTGGTGATAAATTCACAACTTCGCGCTTTCTGGTTTAAGCCTGAAGAATTGGACAGTCGCGTATTACTTTCAGCGTTTTCCAGTCGTGCAATTTACGCGGTGACAATGCAGGATGAAATAGCCTGTAATCATCCCCTGTTGTGTACTGCATTATTGTGTTCTCCACTCACCAACGTACCCAAAAACACGAATGATACTTTGGGCAAGTATGGATACCCAAATTGGCTTCGCTTGCTTCATCGATTTTATTTGTTTTTGCTTCATGATTGTCGTTTCTACTTCATTTGCCAATTGTGATCGGCTGAGCGTGTTCACACAAAATTTGTTTGACACGGATATAGTGTGCTACCGTTTGCTTCCATGGGTTATGTTAGCTGGAGAACTATTGTATATGTGTGCTCTAATTTATTATAATAACATCAAATGTGTTTCTTCCAGCTTGTTAGTTGAATGCAAAAATAGCTATTTCAATCTCCCTCTGTTTGTTCTAATTACAGTTTTGTGTTTAATTGCCATCCGGCCTGCCATGCGTTTATCTTTTTACAGTCCTCTTGACCGAATTGGTGTTGTTTTTCCTAAAGAAAGACATTCTGAAGATGTGTTGCATGCTTCCTACGTGTCGTTTTACCTAATCCAATCCATGCATCTGGTGGGGATGGAGTTTTTCATGTTTGTATTTTTGTTTTTTGAAGATATGTTGCCCTGGATAACAGTTTTCTAACTATCATTATCCAAGTAATCTCACAGCTGTTCACACACACACAAGCAATTACTGATATATTGTATTTTATCAAAATCTCGTCCTCTCTTATCTTATTTTTTCTTTTTCGTTTAGAAGTAGAGTGTTGTCTGATATCGCTTTTCCCCTCCCCCATTTGTTAGAGAGTTACTTGAATTGTTTACTAATGAATTTCCCTTACGATGGAATCAGCAAATGCCTACAGACCACATACCAACTACCCCCACGGAATGCGAGATCCAACTTGGTACAAAATGAATCCCAACAAAATATGTTTGAAAGTATTTTACTTGTAGCAGTTTTTTATATCACTTACAGTGTACTCATCATCATTGTCTGTTGGGGGTTGTATTTTTCATGGTGTCCTGCTGTCGTAACTCGTGAACTCGATTCCATTTTGCGTGTGAGAAGGGGCGACAAAATCTCGCCGGTGCAATAGTGCATCCTTATGAAAATGCCTCGATTGCTTGTGGTAACGAGAAAAAGTATACTGATTCCATCATTTTGTCGTCACCGAATAAGATTTGTTATGCGGTTGAGTACACAACGCTCAGCTTGAGTATCTCAAGTTCACTTTGGGAAACAGGGCGTATTTGCGTTTCTTCAGACTTATACTAAATTGATGGGTTTTTTTTACTTTACCGGACAACCGAAGCAACTTACATCATTTGAGCACTGAACATTCCGCTTTTGATTCATACTTTCTCTACTGTGTTTTCCTAATCCGTTTGTTTTCATTCTTCCCATTTCCAAAGCCATTTTTTGTGATATTCCTTTATCTCAATGATCATGTGTTGTTATGCATATTTTGCATATACATTTCTCGTTACCTGCAAAAGACTGAAATTCGTAGCCCGGCAGACACCACACACTAGTTCTGTCCAAAAAATCAAACTGGGACAAGTGTTGCCCCAATTTCCGATGAGAAAATAACGGTTGTTTGTGATACGTTTACCATGGGAGTGAGACTTACATTTCCTATTATTGACAGTCCATTTTTTTCTCCGAGCGATCTGTCACCAATGCGACTTTATGCAAGCGTTCTGAAATGATTGACTGCTCATACGTCTCTCAGTGTCCCGATGCAAAACTATTCCGTTCATCGAGAGATTTGTATGTGCCATTGTGAAAATCCCGTCTGTTTCTAAATTGAACTCAGCACACGAACGTTAATTCACGCATCTTGGAAACTTTTCGAATTCCGTTGGCTGTAGTGGGTATCTAAAGAGCAGCTTCGTGATCCTCACAAACAGAATCGAAATCGTTCTTGTATGACAACTTTTAAATGCTTAGGCAACCGATAGTTAGGCTAGAGGTAGGCTCTGTTTATTTTCCATTTTCCTTGGGTAGTATTTTGGCCTGAACTATCCACAAATATCGTCAAATACAGATCGAAGAACTTGCAGTTTGTTCATTTCAAAGTCGCAGATCCTCATGGTATAGTTGTGCACTTATATTTTTTTTCGGTTTTGCAATTGACGGTTTTGTTTCATCTCCGGTGCTTCCGATTTCCTATTCTTCTTCTTTCTTCTCTCTTATGTTTGATTTCTATTCCTTTTGTTCCACTTATCCTGTTCGTTCTTGGCGCCGTCATCTTATTCATTGTATCATTTTTTCTGTTAGGCGGAAAACCTACTTTTGGATGAGGACTACAACATCAAATTGGCTGATTTCGGATTCTCCAATTTCTATGACGGGGAGAATAAACTGGACACATTCTGTGGGAGTCCACCATATGCTGCTCCAGAGCTTTTTCAGGGTCAGAAGTACTACGGTCCGGAGGTTGATTGTTGGTCGTTGGGTGTGATTTTGTATACTTTGGTCAGCGGCTCGTTGCCGTTTGATGCGCATCATTTGAAAGTGAGTTTTGCTGCTACCCGCCCCTCGGTTATCAGCGTTTGTTTTTTATTGATCATCAGTGGAAAATGCGATTTTATTGCCAACATAATCCCGAACTTTTATAGTTTGCACTAGTGCATGATGCCTCACGTATTTGTTCTTGTTGACTATCTACAATGGAATTTAAAATTTCAAGAGATCTTGATAATTCTTCGCACTCGGCGAACCTAATGAGTGCGAGTGTACTTATCACCATAGCTGAAGGGACGCTTTTGATAGCCACTTGCTTTGTCGCCGAAAATACATGCTGCTGAATCGCAGTCGGTGGTGCATCGGAATTTCCCAGTGAAATTTAGAAGTTATGGTCTAATGATTTGAGCTGTTGTACCCAGCGAATCAGATTAAAAGTTGTGGGTATTAAAAATCTTGAGGCAATTTCTTTCGAAGACAACGGCGATTTTCTGTAAATATTGCAATACACGATTGTCTCCTAGACCCAAAAACAACTGTACTTTAAATGCCATCTTCTCATTACTGGTTTCGAGCTAATAACCACTCTTTACGGGACCTCTGTATTTGTAATCGACTTGCCGTTTCTGTGTTAGCCAAAACAAATATCTCTATTCGTTATTTATAATTTGACTATTTTCAGGTCTCGGAGATACCAATGCACCGGCATATTCAATTTTTTACTGCACTCGTTTGATGAGCAATAAAATGTTGAAACCCCATAGTCACGTGCACCTGCTATTCAATCATGGAAACCCATAATTTAAGCCCCAGGATTGAAGAAGCACACGTGGTCCCGTTAAGTTCAGTGTGGTATTGAACTGGGCGACAGTGAAGCTCTTTACCCAAAAGAAATGCTTAAGAGCAACTTTTCCGTGTTCTCTATCGTGTTGCGAACCAATGTTTCCT
>UZAN01043230.1:27150-42837 GCA_900618425.1 Echinostoma caproni
GAATGGCCCCACTGACTATTCTTTGCATTACCTAAGTGTGTGGTGTGCTTCGACAATTCAAAACACTATGAATGAAACGTTGTTCATGACAGGTACGAATGCCAACAGCGAGTAAACAAATCAACTCTCCATCCTCAGTTGGCCATAACAGACGCCAAGGTAAATATGGCTGTTCCTTTTTCCGAATGCATCTAAATAATCCTACTGATGACAATCATTTTCGTCGTACGGTAAAATACTGTTAAGTGAACTTTGCTGATCACCACCACACTCCCGGTAAACCCAAAGCAAAGGCGACCGCGTAAGCTGGATGTGAGTGGGCCTTTTTCGATGGAGAGTAAAAGAAGATGAACCTCCATGGTCAACACCCAGAGTACATAATATAACTGCATACACGATTTATACGGGCTTTCAACTTCATTGAAGCGTCACGGCGATGCCAAATGTGTTTCAGTCCTCCTTGCGGTTCTCGAGTATGTGCATATTTATCCTTTACTGCACTGTCGTCATTGGTGCTGTAACTACCTAGGTATCAGAACCATAAATTTCAAACAATTAGTTATTATCTAGTTTCAGGGTGGGACTACTCGACATTTATTAATGTAACATCGGTTTGTTCTTTGAAGTTGTGAAGCACATACCGATCAGAGTTACGGAATTTGTAAGCATATATTCTATTAGAGTAGTGATGTCATCGGCGCTTTCCTCCAACTGTTCATTTAATGCTAAAATTTTCTAGATCTCTGTGCTGTATACCTTTTAAAATTCCAGTGAATCCAACCAATAGCATTCGACTGGGAACCCCACAAGATAATTGGTGTTTCGGCCGTCCGGCGTTACCGATTGGACCGGGTTTGTCTAAACCCCGTCCAGTCTGAGTGAACTAATTTCTCCGTGAACAAACAAAAGTACTGTTTGCTGTGAGTTAACCAGCGAGTAGTAATAGTTTCGGTGGGGTTGGGTTGGCTGTTCTCCACCGCCCTATTCGGGAGCGTTATGTCCGTGATCGTTGATCGAATGTGCGTCACAAATGCGAATGAACGAACGTGGCGGTAATTGATCTATATCGGCCGGGTAAGGAAGCGAAGGAAGTCAAAATGGATCGATACATCGGTCACCATGACCAGACGTGAATGTTGGAATGATTCATTGCATGAGTGGTTTCAGTCTTGGCCTTCAGTGGCCTAGTGATTAAATTCCATTGATTCAGAGGTCCCCTCGAATAACACCAATTTCTTGTGAACCAAATGCAATCGGCTGCCTGTTTCTAGCATTGAAATCGCAGTTGACAATATATTTAACAATGATACTCGACCCATTGAAAGAGTTAGCAGTATTTCACGATCAAATTTGGACTCATTCACTAGCTAACAGAAATGACTTCTCTGAAATTTACGTGATGACCATTACATTCAATCCACAATGGGAATGGCAACAATCTGTCATCTGGAGCTTCTCTTTGAGCTCCGTACCATAGATTCTTATCCTCATTGCGTCGTTGATCAACCCGTTGTATCTTTTCACAGCTTGATTACATTTGTGCGATCCTTATAGTTAAGCGAATGAGCCAGGGGGTGATAACTATGAGTTACAGTTGTCCATGATCCACAAACGATGATAACTCTGTACTGGGTGTGCCATGGGGTATTAAGTGTAGCATCTATTATGAGGTTGAACAGAAATAGCAAAATAGCTTACCCTTGATGAATGCCGCTGCTGGTGAGAAACGAGCTTCTTAGATTGTTGTTGGTTCTCGCTCGACGAAGACGTGAGCTATTCTCTAGTCTATTTTTTCTCCAACCGTACCCGAAGTGCATTCAAAGTGGGGTCAGAACAGCTAACCGACGTTTTCTAGAGTGTCTTCGACTATGGCACACATCCAATAGTACATTTGGTCGTGCTGACGCGATGCTTCCCCTAAAGCGCATATGATATTGCATAAATGTCGGATGCATAACTTTACCAGATAATGAATATACTGATTTTGAAATAGCCATGTTTCGCGGCATTGCACCAAAACAGTGACATCAAATGCTCGGTATTTCAGGGGAAGACGAATGTGGCAGCGCTTGGGATGCTTAAGGTTTGTAAAGGTTAATCTATCCTTTAATTTAAGCTGTTCTCCCCCACGTCTCCGTTTCCAGGTAAACAAACCTGTCGATAACCTAGATAAATTTAGAACGAATGCATGCTCTCACCAAACCTGTTGAAGCACCAAACACATTGTAATACAAAGTAAACTATGCATCGATTCACTTCAGTCGTCTATTCAGTTTAGTAGATTCTGAGCCCCCTAGAGTTCGCAGGCGAGTAAGACGATGCCATCGCCGCATTCAAGAACCACATTACAATTCTCTTTACAGTTTCACCATCCGTATTCAGCTTAGATCGACTTTCATACCTATAGTCGGGAAAAGGAACGCTCAATCTTTTTTAAAACTCTTTCTCAAATTTTCTGTTCTTGTTTCGCTGTTGTATCTGTCCCTGCTGAAATGTTCTGGTCTGGCGATCATTAAGACCGTTGCAAATTGTGCATACAAGACGATCGCGAGATTACATTTAAGCATGTACACAGTTTGTCATCTGACTAAACACTCACGGCTGTAGAGTGTGATACGTTTCATACGATTGTCACGGAATTACTGAGTGTTCTTGTCGGTTGGCCATCTATTGTTGATGTCTAAATAGATGAAGTTATTCAGTCACATTGTGTTTGGTGATCATAGGACAGTTAGGGGTAGAGGGTTGGTTAAGAATGTATGCGTTTCAACGCGAGAGTATTTTTCGACTGATAAGTAAACGTATATTCATGTGTGGGTATACTTGCGTCCGTGTACGCAGGTCTCTCTTTTCGTTCGTGTATGCGTCTGTATCTGTGCCCAGGTATTTTCGTACTCTACAAGTTTCACTTATCTAATTGTTTTTAGTTGTCCTCGTCTAGGATCAACTTGTATCTGATACAACGGACTGTGTGCTAGTGCATGTTGCTTCTAGCATCTCCGTGAGAAGTGTGACTGTGATCCACGAACTTCTATTTCAAAGTCAGCGTTTTATTATGGGAATAACTTACAAGCTCATGCTTTTCTTATCCCCATAGGATATTTACACAGGTGAATCGTTACACTCCGAAAAAGGAGTCACTTAGAGTTCCAGATAGGAGATAATAGGGAATGTAGGCCGCAGTGAGTTTGCGTTTACTTTTAGTGATGTACGAATGTGAATGGTGCCAAGGTTTCATCGAGTCTCTGCTTAAAAGACTCAATAATGGGTGCATAAACAACATGAGACGGAAGGGCATTCCAAGAATTGCATACTCTGACTGCAAAAGACTGGCGCCAGCATTCCAGTCGACACTTTGCAATCAGTAGCTTGAAACGGTGTCCCCTTANGTCCCCTTAGGCGTACATTGTTCGATAACATGAGCAGCGATCGACACGGATGGTTTGGGTTTTGCAGTATTTGATACGTGAAAATCAGGTCTCCCCAAGTTCGGTGGTACTCAGCAGAACATAGTCCCAATGATCGTAATCTCTCCTCATATGTTAGGTAATGCAATCCCTTGACCATTTTAGTGGCCATCCTTTGTGGACGCTCAAGCATCTTGCGATCACGTTGAAGCCATGGATTCCAAGCTTGGATGGCGTACTCTGTATAGGGTCGAATGTATGCTGATAGCAAACGTGGGAATAGTGATGATTCAAACCGGCCAAAGTAAGCCGATATTCTTCACAGCAGCCTTAGCACAATTGATGAAGTAGCTTAAATCCTCTTGAACAACAATACCTAAGTCCTTTTCACTAGAAGTGTGTGGTAACTGCCGTTCCCCGAGGAAATACGAGAATTTTCTTTCGTGGTGCAGAGATAGGACTTTGCATTTAGAAACATTAAATTCATTGTCTTTCTCCTTAGACCATTGATAAGCTGCGTTAAGTGATTCTTGAAGTGTTAGAGAGTCCTCAGGTTCTGTTACTTTATTCCACATTTTACCGTCGTCCGCAAACAGTACTGTTTTTGGACCTAACACTTTCGGTAGATCATTTATGAATGCGAGAAACAGACGGGGACCGAGTACGGACCCTTTTGAAACACCGCGGGTGGCATTGATAGATCCGGATAGGGAATCAGAAACACGAACTGATATGGTCCGTTGTTCGAGGAATGCTCTAATCAAATCAAACACGAAATCTTGAACGCCATAACTGTAGAGCTTCTGCAGCAAAATTTTGTGATTCACCCGATCAAATGCTTTCGAGAAGTCGAGATAAATCGTATCCACCGCATTCCCTTCGTCGACTGGTTTGGTCCATTCATCTCGAACAAAAAGCAGGTTGGTTGAGTAGGATCGCTTTTGCCTAAACTCGTGTTGAGCTGTCAAAAGAATGTTGTATCTTTCGAGGTGCTCCATCAGAGAATCTGCTACAGT
The DNA here is from genome assembly GCA_900618425.1 of Echinostoma caproni. Classification (NCBI taxonomy): domain Eukaryota; kingdom Metazoa; phylum Platyhelminthes; class Trematoda; order Plagiorchiida; family Echinostomatidae; genus Echinostoma; species Echinostoma caproni. The sequence continues at coordinate 31,574 of UZAN01043230.1, forward strand.
TGATTCCATGACTTTCGATAACACCGGAAGCGGGGTTACAGGTCGGTAGTTAACGGGATCAGTACGACAATCACCTTTGTATAACTCCTTGTTTCCACGATTCTGGGAATGTTGCTTAGTCGAACATTCGTTGAAACAGAATAGCTAGCGGTTCGGATATGTGATTCACCAAAAAGACCAGAGATTTCGGGTGTATGTTGTCCGCACCTGGGGTTGTATTTTTTCGCAAAGCCATTATCTTCGCTGTGACGTTTTCAGCATTAATGATACGTAGGTCAGTGAAGGATGTGGAAGATGATGCAACCGGGGAAGTAGTTGTAAATCTTCAGCCTGCGGTGTTGCGAAAACATTGGAATAATGGGTTTTCAGTATTTCATCTGCTTCCGTTGGTGTGGCTGCAACTCTCCCAGAGCTGCTTAGGACCGGTATACCGAACTTTACTTTCGGAATGGAATTGACGTGTTTGTACAACAGCTTAGTGTTAGAAATAAATATCTGTGCAAGCGCCTCTTGGTATTTCAGTTTATCCACACGACTCAGCCTGGTGCAGTGTTTCCTCAGCATACGATAATTATTCCACGTGACAACATTCGGAAGACGATTATAATCTTGCCAGGATAAGTCCCTCGTCGATAGCCATTTCTTTGTGCTACTTCAAATAAGTGAATTTCGGGTGCCGGATTTGGTGATTACTCTAGTCTTGGTCACGGATGTAATTAGATTTGTTAGACTGTCAATAAATTCCTTCCAGTCGACCAACGGATTGGGTTCTTCGTCATAGGAAACCCACTGAGCAGAGAGCACCAAGTTATTCAACAGCGTGTAATCTATAGATCTTCGCGTGTTACCTGGGGAACTTCCTTGAATCGAAGCGTAACAAACATATTTGAATGTAAGTACTGTGTCCTAGGGGAGAAGTCACATTGACAGACTGTACCATCAGTTCCTCATGGGTCAACACTAAATCCAGTATGGACGGCGACTGTAGGTTTCCAAACATGGTGACCACCTTCACATGGTTGTATAATAGATGCCAGTCAATCAGCCATTTGAACTGATGTTCGAATAATGGACGGACGGTCGCTGATTTGTTGAGATTGGGGCAGTTGAAATCACCAATGAGGAGAACGTGGGTGTTTTTGTGTAAGAATGTGTGACATAGTCAGTAAAAGCGTTTCATTGGCCGTCTCCAGAGATGATTGGGGACTATAGACCGCACCAATCAAACAATCATCATGTTTGGACAATTTCAACCTACACCACAGAGTGTCCGGTCTCGGAACGGGAGGGTAGATTTGCTCGCAATCAAGATTGTTTCAGTAGTAGAGTAAAATACCATCTTCACGGGTAGGACGATCGCTTCTAAGTAGAGACATCTCTGATAAAGACAATTTGGATTCCGGAATATCACCTGTGAGCCAAGTCTCTGTAACAGCAATAATATCCCACTGACTAGATATAAAACGTAAATTCAACTCTGGAAATTTGCCGAGGAATCCGTGAGCACTGGAGTATAAACAGTTTAGACACTGTCGCTGTAGAAATCCGCTTAGGTTAGGAAGTGGTATCTCGGCCGACCCCTTCGCGGTCGGCTACCATTAGTTTTTTGGCAGAGGAGCTCTGGCACTTTGGACCACGGGTTGCGTGACGGAGTTCGGTACCTGCATGGACTGATCCGTTGCATCCGAAGGGTTCTCCGGATTTGGGGGTGCTGTGAGCCCGGCATTGAGTAGGGGTCTCACACGTAGTTCCGGAGGCCCTCTGTTCCTTCTTTCCCGCCATAACTGTAAGACTGTGTCCGCCATTTCTGGAGTTTCAAGGATAACTTTCATTATCCTCGGACCGTTACCACGGTAATATGGTGAACAAGGAAGACGACTGGTTGAGGTTGTCAAGAGGTCGCTACACTCAAGTAGATTTTGAGTGGATCGCCGTTCAGTTCATCCGAATCGTCCAACTGCCGGACACCGTGGATAAGGACGACCCTCTTATTTTCCTTCACTCGTGCTCTCATTGGATCGGGCTGATGCTGCATTCTTTCCGTCCATGGCCTATCAGGGAAGATTCTTATTGGACATAACTCTTTCTGAGAAGGTGACTGAAAAGAAGAATGTCTTCCAAGTCCTTTTCATCCTTCAGGGTCACCCGAAGCAATTTGGGTTCCCCGGCATATAGCGACGTCGGCTGGCGCATGAGTCTTGTGAGGCCGACGGGTAGAACAATAATACGCATCCATGCGCACGAACCCTTTCAATGTTCCTCCTCTCCTTGTCGTTCTCTAAGTGGTTGGGTTGTCGGTTCGGGTACATGTGTTTATCTCAATGTGAAATAAAACTAACGCAGCTCGATAAGCACATTTACAACGTGGATACTGTTTCATATACGTTTGTTTGTTATTCACTATATATTTCTACTCTGTTCGTCTACTTCGGCGGACGCTTTTTGATGAACATCATTCTGATGCACATCACATCGAAAAAATGTAGCCATAACTCCGCCGAAAATCGACCATACATTTGTTGCGTAATGGAAAGGGAACGATAATGTATGACCAATAAAATTATATGGCTCTTCATCGGACCTTTCCGACATTCCGACTAAGAGATTGTTTCCTTTGTTCTTATGTATCCGAACACCTTGTCGCTTCGCATTATGTAATTTTCTTCNTGCAATCCCGTGTGATAAGAGGCAAATATCGGGTTCCGTTCTACATGTCTACCGATTGTGAACTACTATTGCGTAAATTATTAGTACTCAATCCGACCAAGCGCAAACCATTGAAAGTAAGTTATGGCACATTCACTTCGCTCGTCCTTTTTGTTATCTTCAAGATCATTGTGCATGGTGTAAACTACGGAATGTATTTAATTCAAGATTACTTCAAACGTTTTGAATTCCAAACGGTGGTTGACACCTATTGTTTTTTCCCTTTCCAATCCTCCATACGCCCCTGGAATCGTTCAGTTTTTCCAACCATTACCCGTGCATTTTCATGCACCGGTTTTAACTGCTATCTTCCGGCTGCCCATTGAGATAAAAGAGCGGAATACAGATTAACATGTTGAGCGCAGGGTTACAGAGAAGATAATTAATTCTTTAAGATTGGGTTTGCAAGAATAATGAGTAGTTGCACAAGTGCCACTGTTTGCGATACCCGGTCATGTCACTCATGGTCTCCAATCACCGGCTGTTCGTGTCAGGTCGAGTGTATGCTACAGCGGTTCGACGATTTCTGCTATACGGTTGGCCATTACGATTACAGGATAAAAATAGATTGTCGGTGTTTTAGGTAATCGCAGTCGTCCACTGAAGCAAATGATCGACCTCCATAGATTACCCTGGTTGGGACGTGTTACGCAGTTAAAGTGGCATCGGGGACGGGGTCTATGATGCGGTCGGTAGTCTCATGTACCTGCTGCTTAGTCCTATCGGTCGGCGACCTAAGCCCCGAATATCGGGAAAGCAAACTGCGTAATATTTCGCATTGCTGGGTGTGGCCTTGACGGACGGCAGGCTGGCCGTCTACCTTAAACCTCGAGTGGCGGAAGTCGGTTCTCAACAACTTACTTTGGGTTCCAAAGCCTAGCAATGACGACAATCGAAACTGTCTAATGATCAGCACCCGATCCCAAACTTTCCATTTTGATATACCCCCAGTCAGCTTGTCATCGCCCGCAGTTCTTTTCCTAGACAGTATCTGTATGATTCGATGTGAAATGAAATCACAAGTTGAAAAATTTTGGTTATCATTTGCCAATAACTTCGATTCTGGAGAACGGCGATTGAACTCCGTCGACTTTGGAGTTTTAGTGTAACGTTTTGCATAGGAGGTTAAAGGAAGAAGTAGTTAAACGACCTGCTAATCAATGAATTGCGGAGCATTGCTCATATCGAATGGTGTCACAAATCAATTGCAATATCAGTAAGGTCCACCAATGAATATTTGTCATTCCTCCATCAGACAGGTAAAAGCATCCCATTTTCGGACTTCCTACTAACAATCAGTGTATTGTGAACAATATCTTCTCATCCAATTTGTAATCATCCAGTTTGAAATTCTCATTTTCACTCAACAGTTTTACCACTTGGTATTTACAATACAACAGAAATAACATAATTGATCGAAAACGTTCTACATTCATCAATTGCTACGGATCGTATGTGAGGTGGTACTTCACGTCAAGCCGCTCATTTCGTTTTTATCAATATGCTAAGTCAAGTATCGTTTCTCTCTTTCACTCCTCGTTCGTAGACTGCATTCCATTGCTTCTGGGTGTTTTTCCACAGCTGACATGCACACGTGGGTGTGTCGATGCGTATAAATTTTCCACGACTGATCTTTATTGTACCCACAAAACTTGGAGTTCCTTCAACCGCATCGTTCGTTATATATTTCACAGCCGATAGTCATAAAACTTAATTGCTTGGTAGCGAATACGAAATTACTCTGACGCAATTAAACGATGTCATCTATCACAGGCCCATGCAGTCCGTGGTAATTCCTAGAGTCTCCGTGTTTAGACACATTTTATTATAGTCCTTAGGTTTCCGGCGTGCCATCATTATGGAACTCGTTACCTGGTTGAACGAAATTTCGTTCACTCCTCAGTAATCGAGATGATGATTAAAAGGGGAGCACTGCTACCTTGTGATATTTAAAGCAAATCCGAATGGAATCACTAAAAATCTCACATTCTGCTCAGGTATGGTTGTTAAGATAAACAAACTGATTCTCACTGGAACGCTGTCCGAATATGCTTCTATTCATCATGACGGATATGCCACATTATGCTTTATGGGATGTGATCAGAATACCGTGAAACGAATAATAGGAATCGGAAGGAAGGATTTGCCCACTTCTGCATTGGTTGCATAGGTAACAAGAGCATAATAAATCCTCCGGTCACCAGCAGGGAATTCTGCTATCTTCTGAAAGATACACGAAGGTGAGACCCTTCTCTCTACCAGTCAGTAATGTTCATATTTATTTTGACTCATCTTCATCATCATTGTACAGTCCGGTTAGGGAGTCTTTTGAACCTCAACCCGGAAGACGAGAGACAAATACTCTACCGAATCGCTCTGCGTATTTCTTCATGCCCTGTTAAGGTGACTATTATCTTATGACGCTGTACTCTCATCCGGCGATACCTGACCAGCTATTTATTATTGTTATCCATTTTTTCATGATATCGTAAGTTGAATAGTATGAGCAGAAGTTATTGATTCTTCACACACTTTTGATCTCCTTTGGCCACCAGAAACTCTTGGTTTTCTCTCATTTGGTTTGTCTTCACTGTTGTAGGAGAAACATGGAAATTCTACTAGTTTAAGGTTTAAGTTCTCGTCACTACAGGATGTGTTAATTTGTTCTGCTCATGTTAAGTGTTGCCCATCATTGCTACAAATGTAGTTGAATGTACCACCCTTGCCATATTGGCCAGATAAGAAGGCATGCCATTCAAGAGTACACAGGGGTAATTGTCTGAAAGTTGATTCTGTCATAGCAAATGCCGAAGTTGAAACTACCTTCAATCATAGATACGTTCAGTTGCCAACTTCAAATCTCGTTGCTGTTCATGATATCTACCAATGTGATGATTCACTTTCTACAAGAACGGCGTTGAGTACTTGGTATTTTGAGTACTAGATATCCATTTCTAAAGAATTTGGGAGTACTGTAAGAGTATCCTTTGGGTGACAGGCAAACAGTACCCAAAGTGGTCACTGTAAGTCCCTAGCCTAGAGGTTTTTTTTATGACAACAGTGCTGACTTGACTAGTGACTCACTTACTCTTTCTCATTCAACTTTCTTGTAGACCATTATGAGTGATCGTTGGCTGAATATTGGCTATGAAGATAACATTCTGGAGCCGTACATCGAACCTCCGTTAAATTACAACGATCCGGTGCGGTTAGGTACGTTTCAGTGTAACAATGTGACTTTTGTACTATTGGGTTGTGGTCATCAATAACATTTCCTTTCCGTTTCACTTTGTATGAATCTTCCCGTGCAACATGGCTTATTCGTGGTTGTGTGGTGCGAGAAGCAGACTGGGATTTTTAATCATCTTACGATTGTGGATCATCCATGAAACGTGGGTGTTTTGTTTATGCGTTTCTTAACATAAACTTGACTCGCCGTAGTCTGTCCTACTTGCTTGTATATCATCAACTATGGTCACAGCACCGCTATCCAACCCTCTGGTCGTGTGCATAATAATGATTTGTATGACCTAAACATCGCATCTGATAGAATAACAGATGCACGAATCTGGTCTTGTGTGCGTTTTTCATCATCGTCTCACTTTCTCTCGCTCTCTGTCTCTGTGCGTGTGTCGGTTTCTTTTGCCCCCAATCATCGTACACACATTTGACCTTCGGAATCGTTCGTTGCATTTGTCGCTCCTGGTGTGAACAACAAATGAGCATATTTTGTGCGATAACTTCTGCACGTGTGTTTGTGTGTAACAAAAAACTGAGGTGACTGAGATATTTAACGCAAATTGTTGTTACCAGCACAAATTCATGAAATGAAAAACAGACCGATGAAAATGATTAGAGGAATGATTCTCATCATTACTGTCACCTTATCCAGTACCTTGGTCGAAGTCAAATTTACCCTAAATCCCTGTATTGCTTGTACGCTTGCCTTATGGCACTCAAGTAATGCTGTACACCTGTTGCTCCTCGATTGCACATAACGATCATGTCTCAACATTTTATGGTAAGCTTAAGTGAATGCCCAACACAATTATTTATTCAATCCCGGAAACGCAGATATCTCTGTGACAACGTAGGCATTTCAAGGTCGTAAATTTCACGCGGATATTCTTTTTAATGAAATTTTCTAGGAACAGTGGACGGCGTGGACCCCATGGTTGCGAACATATGCTGTTAGTAACCCACATTTCGGAGTTTTGAACCACATGAAGACCCGCTAATTCAGGCGTGGTATTGAATTGGACAACAACAAACCTTTCTTAGGCGATGAAAAAGAAATATATTGTTAAGCATAGTGCCCCATTGTAAACTCTATTAAGAAGCTCCATAAGGTATGAGTCGGTTTTGACGATTTTTCCACAATACCCATTCTTTTCGCTCCTCACATATCCCAGTATAGTACGTATGCCGAGTCACAGTTGTTCTTGCATTCAAAAATGAATGGTTTTGAATGCAGAGGTATCGCTTTGACGTAGATAATCACAGCTTCTTGTTCAGTATGTTCCACATGCAAGTGGTCCTACTCAAACGCAGTATCTCGACTGATTCAATTCAGTTCAGTTCTCACAACCATTAACCATGCACTTTCGTGCGCCGGTTTTAGTTGCCCATTTGGATAAAACAGCAGAATGAAGATTGGAATGTTGAAATCAGATTCATCTGTGATGCATCCGCCAGGTGAGATATAGCTGCCCAGGTAGCAAAACTTGTCTATTTTCACCACAACTTCCCCGGTCACGGTGAGGCTGGGGACTGGGCCAACCCAATCTTGGAGCAGCATTTTACACTTTGAAGGTGCAAAGCGCATGCCGAACATCGCTACACTAGTACTCAAGCTATCCAGAAATGCTTGCAACTTACCTGAATCTTCACTTAGTAGCACAATGTCGTCCGCATACTCTAGATCGGACAGTCTGTCTTCCGGGTCTCAACTGATACAAATCAAAATCAGTCAACCCAATCGTGGAACTAGAAAATGTGAAACGAACATGTTTTGGGCGATGCCGGTGATAGTATCCCAAACCAACCCCTACCCAATTTTCTCACCACTTCATGCTGCGGTGATTTACATTAATTTATTCTTTTTGTGCACGATAGTCCCCGGCGCAGAAGCATTAAGGACCCCATGTCTGTTATGCATAGCTTGACATTCTGTCCCCTCCCCAATTAGGTCGCTGAAGCCATCGATTTTTCATCGTGGACTCTGCCTTATCCGCAAAATTTGCTTTCTCCCTATCGACGTTGCTCTGCTTATTCACTTTGAGTCGAACGATTCTCTGGAATCGCTGCAACGCAGATATCGTTTTGCTCATATGCATCCTTTCATATCGGGAGCCTATCACAAATTACAAATCCTATTCTGTTCAGTCGGTTTAGAATGTTGTCTTGATGACAAAAGATTACGACTATCCCGGTAAAGAGGTTTGCATCTTTTTTAGTGCCGGTTTTATTCGGGTACTAACCAGGCAAGAGGATATTTCTGTTTAGAAGTTGCAGACATTTTTTTCTGGACAACGTCAGTTACCGAGTTCTAATCATGCATGTATTCTGATCTGTTGAAAGAGCTGATTTCATCTTGGCATGTACCCTCCCATTTCGACTTATTGATTATTGTCTACTGAAAAGGGAGAAAATTACTTAATGGATTAATTGCCTTCTGTGCACTCGATTCCCTTGGAATATTGCTCAATCGGAGTGTTGGATACAATAAATCACTTCTGACTGCAACATGCTCCACGTTCTGTCGAAATTAGGATCACTGGCAAATAAAGTGATTATGTAATTGAAAGAGAGATCAGGATTTTGTCGATTCGTGTCTCATTTAGCCGCACCATCAACCGCGTTTGACTCTACGACTTTCTATCAAACTCCCATTGTCAAAGGGTTCAAAACCCACCTTGATTTGGCATTGTAAGATCCAGTTTGGGATGTGACTGCTCTCACAGCGTAAATGAATACGCTTTGGTCGATTCTGTAGTAGATAGCTTTACGGGCTCTATCTCTTATTGTACCTGTCACATGGAAAAATTTAGTAGTTCCTTTGTTACTTTCTACTTCATGCTTGGAGGATTGTACATCGAGAGACAGAGATCTGTTGAGTATCAGTCCTGCTAGTCCACTATGATCATGTCATCATTTATTTTTTCCTGTCAAACGTTCACCGTTTGTGGATATCTCATCTATGTTTTTCACCTAGGTCATTATCTATTGCTACTTTTACTTTCATCGTTGTGTTACGTTATTCCAACCCTATTTATTCGTTTCATACTGTTTAAATCCCTTTTTTGACAGCCATCATGCAGAAAATGGGTTATCAACCGGATGAAGTGCGTGAGGCTCTGGAAAAACAGAGTTTCAATAATGTAACTGCAATCTATCTGTTGCTGGCCGATCCAGCCACGCAAATGAATTTACCCCCGCATTCGTTTGTGCGTTCGTCTAAGGATTCCAAAACAGACCAAACGGTCGCGTTGCGCAAATCGTCCGTGGTTGAGGATGCTGAACAATCCGCTCACAATTTGGACGTACTCACAGCGGATTCAAGTAAGTGATCCTCAAAACAGACTGTGATTTGAAATTCACGCGTTATCGATCCACCCGGAGTTAAAACGAAGGTGGTCCGCTCTCATCATTCCATCTATTTACGCTGCTTTTCAGTTCTTTANGTTCGTATGATGAACTACTGTGGCGTCCACTTCCACGGATGGTTTTCTTTACTTCGATCGCCTTTCCTGAATCATGTTCAGACACACTGCAATGCGCCTTCATCCGACTCAGGAAACTTTGGTTACCTCCCTCCTTTTCAAGTGCACTCTGTTTTTTTATGTGCGTTTTCTTGATTTACGCGAATTGCGAAAACTGGTTGAAAATTGACAGTCTTGATTGTCTTAAGGTATTTTGCAACGTACTACATAGGTTTTACATATTATTTCTTCGTCTTCTCAGAAACGAAACATAACTTTACATGGAGCTTGTTTTTCTACCAGACGAAGCCTTATTTAAATGAATATCATGTATTCTTTTATTATTGCTAATCAACTGAGGTTATTTTGGCATCATATCTGTGATGATTAGTACTATACCGTGTAAAGACAACAAAAAGCGGTCTAACCAACTGCCCGGTGGTCGAGTGGGTAGTATGTTTGAGTTCCACTTGTGGGATCTCGGGTTCGTTCCTTAGCTGGGTCGGTGGATTGACTCTGCCCCAGCCAGGATAAAGCACTTGTATGATGATTCCTAGCTTTTCAGTTCTCGCTGCATTTGCTCTGTACACGATGAAGTCCATTATTTAAGTGAATCCAATACTCCACTACTCTCATGCTAGTAAAGTGCGAGTGTTTGTCTTTGGGTCTTTAGGAATGCATTGGTCATTTTCCGTTTCTCTCCCTTTCGTCTTGCCAAATTCGCTATAGCTCCTTCGCGCACATCGAAAACATCAAACGCGGACAACGTAGTCAATAATACTTCGGCTAAAGTGGATGTGTTGACCAATTCGGATCGAAAGCCAAGTGGTATATCGTGGCTTAAGCAAAGGTATGTCTTTCTCAGTCTCGCTTCCGACTCCCGTACTTCACCTTTCGAGTCATTGTCATCGTGTTTGCTTCTATGTGTCTGCATAATCAACAATGGCAATTCGTTTGTCTTCATACTAATTTTGTAGAATACTGCAACACGTTTTCCACAAGCTTGATGCAGGGTTTTCTAACTTTGTCGTGATCCTAAAGTTGCTTGTGGGGATGCATTCGTTTATGATGGAGTTCTGTTGTATTTGTGAACTTGTGCGAGTTCGCCCCAGTGAGGTGTAATGGTACTACTACTACTACTAATAATAATACAATATATTCAATAGTATATTTTCGGTCACGTTTAATGTCACGACTGATGATCCATTTTCTTTTGAAACTATCGTTTATTTCAAACTCTGTAACAGTCCAAAAACCTTGTTTTACTCAATGCCGTGCCCAGGTGTTTTCGCTTCGAATCACATCAGTTTTTCCTGATTACCGTTCATAATGGTTATTTATGTAAAACCAATGATAATTCGAGGGGATCAAAATGGTTTTACCAGTGCCACGTTTTGCGTTTAAACCAGTGTTTTGGATAATAATAAAAATACTTATTTTCAAAACATGGGAACAATTCATATTATCCACGTGCTTTCCCCGTCTATGTAAGGCTAAAGATCAGATGCCGAAAGTTGGTCATTAAGGAAACAAGATAACGGGCCATGGTAGAACATCACTGTTCACGTCGCTTTGTACGAGTTTGGTGGGGCAACCGGACAAAAAATACCGAGGTTAAACGTAGAGCATTACTTGAAACGGGGTCGAGCCCTGATGCAAGTGGTTGGAACATGCGTTGTGCATGTCACCAAAAAGGGTGCCAATGTGCAAGATGTTTACCGAGGCAGGCAGTGGATGGAAGAAAGTGAATGGTGGCGTGAGCGTAATGAAACCCTAATAGAGGTTTCGTTAGGCTTCCTGGATCTGGACCTAGGAATCGCTTTAATCGGTGGTTAGAGACACAGTGATGTGGCTAAA
>UZAN01043231.1:10364-25779 GCA_900618425.1 Echinostoma caproni
GTTAGAGCAATGGGACGGAAACGTTTGGAAAGGGTGCTGTATCTGCACGGTTTTGGAATGGGAATGATCGTGACGGGTCTCCAGCAATCGGGAATTGAATATGTATTGAAAATAAAACGAAGTACTTTAAGTTCCATCAGTGAAGTGGCCCTTTTCCAAGGCTTCAACTAGTCTATGTTTATGGTAAACACAATCAATACACAGCAGTTATCGTTTAATGTTTTACCCCTAAACTATTTACAATTTCCTCATTATCTGCTCAAATGATGCATATATTCCTGAGCCTTTATTACCTTTTCTTTATTGACGCCTATTCATTGTAATTCTACGGAGGACTATCAACATTGTAACACACTTCACTGATTTCCCCTGCTTCACGTAATCGGTTTCATCCGGTGATAGACCTTGCAACAATACCGTATCCGAATCGTCAAATCCAGCTAACAATAGTTTTACTAAGTGTTTTCTTCAACCATCAGATTTAAATGCAATATACTCTCACCAGGACAAGGGAATACAGTGCTCTAGTCCTAGGTTTCCTTGTGAAATACCTTGCTAAACTTTCAATGATGAATGGTCAATTTTGAAATGAGTTGCGCTAACATATCCTAATACCTTGATCTGCACCAAAACCGCTCTATTCGAGTATTTATTTCTTCTTCCTTTGGAATAATTTAAATCACTTATTTATGTAACTCATGACAAAAATACCAAAGAGCAAAATGATCTGAAGAACTCACCTCCTGGGATGAATGAATCCAGTTACTTGACCGAGTTGAACTGAGTACCCGGGATCTGTTCAACTATGTGAAACAAGGGTTTGCACAATGTATCCATGGTCATTTCGCTGCATCTGTACACGTGCATGCTGCAGTCAAAGTCATTTTATATAGTCAGTGAGATAACTACCGTGAAGAAGACATGATTGCTAATCACAACGCACAACACAACAACAGTTTTACTGTGTCGTGTTGTGCGTTGTGATTAGCAATCATGTCTTCTTCACGGTAGTTATCTCACTGACTATATAAAATGACTTTGNGCAGTATGCACGTGTACAGATGCAGCGAAATGACCATGGATACATTGTGCAAACCCTTGTTTCTGACTTCTCTGTTCAAATTTGTGACGGGAAAACATTGCTTATGTGAAACAAACACAATGAGCCTTTATGTGACAGAACATGGGGATATCAATGGATTGTACAAAACTACACCTTCCAACGAGTCGAGTGATACCGCAAGACTAGATGTGTGGTGTCTCTAAGTTGAGGGCAGATGCAGCAGTGGATTTTACGTCCTTTCTTTTCTTCCCACTTTTTTCTGTTGGGCAAATATAGTGATACAAATCAATTTTCATGGTAAAGGAAGCAGCCAATCAATGGCATGTTACATATGGAAAAGGAGGAAAGTTGTTTGATAGTGGTGGGATTAAAATGCACACTTGTCGAGGTGAGAAGTTGCTGATCCTAGCTGCTTTACCACCTTTGCCTAATACATTTCATATGGATCCTGAAGTATTTGAGCACATACACACTCAGTGCTTCGATAATTGGTGTCCAAAGATTATATCCACTGAGTAGCTAAACAATCAGTTTTGTTTGTCGGAAATAAATGTGACCCACTGTGTCATTTATTTGATAACTTTTAGAGACTCCAGTTGGTTATGCAAACTTCTTCAGATCATTTGATATGACGAAAGAAACATTTCTACCTTAATTCCAAATTTAACACACTCCGTCGAAAACAGACAATAGTTCAAAAGGTTTTTAGTTTTTATGGACTTAATTACCTTGAAGATAAACTTGGAAATACAGATGTCAAGCTCATTGTTTTTTATTTCAATTAGAAACTGCTTGCGCATCTTTAATGATAGACTGAGCAAAGATCGTTTCAATGAATGGAATCCCTTTCATGAGTAAACATTATTTAAAGTTTTGGGTTGTACTCCTACGGTTCAGCAAACTTCAGAATTCGTAGTTCATGCGCAACACCGATTTTACTGTCATTGATTTTATCCATATTTTTTCTTTTCTCTTCGCCAGCCTATTTGGCATACGACATTTTGGAAACCATGGATGATGAATCTGAATCTGTAGGAGACTCTAGTTCAGATACTAGCGAGTTTTCCGACGGGTCTGGCATTGAATTTTTAAAGTCCATTCAAGGTGATCAAACTCGGATCAGTATGAAGAAGATTAAGGAACGCAAAGTGTTACACGTTTCACACGAACGTCAGGTTGGAACTGAGATTCGTCTTGGTTTGACGCAGTAAGTGATGCCAACATTTATCCCAGCATAGAATAGGAGACTAAATTCGGAAGCTCTGGTTGTCCGTATCTCGCCAGACAGATCAATTTTTGCCGTCGGGCTGAGCAATGGAGAAATACGAGTAAGTCAAATTTATGCGTTGCCTATAAAGTTGATCTTAAGCTGTTCCGACTTTCAGAAAATGCGCCTCAGGGATTTGTGATGAGATTGAAGAGTAACACTGAAACACTACCATGCACGGACATTCGATTTCCAATTGTTGGAACTACAGTTTCGGGACTGAATAAATACATACTATTAGCTTCTTGTAAGTTGGTTGTCAGATAAATATTGAGAAGATAGATGCCTCCGGTTTCATTCGACTTTGGCGTTATACCGGTTGCGCGGCAAAAATTAGTCTGATTTGTCACTGGGAGGAAACAGCAGCAGAGGGTACAACAACATATAACACAACAGGAAACCATAAAAACCAGATACTTTGTCTGTCAGTTTCGTTCGACGGGCAGCGTTTCGTTAGTGGCGGAACTGATGCTCATATAAGAGTGTATTCACTGGCAGTCAACTCGACTGGTCGATTGTTCACTCCCTGGTAAGTTCCAACTATCTGACCAAACACCATGACCACAGTATACGAGCAGGTACTTCCCCGGGTCACACCGCCCGTATTACCGCCTTGGCATATCACCCGCGCGGAAAACGAGATAATCTATACGCTCACATATTCTTATCGGCAGGTTGGGACGACTGTATTAACATTTGGGATGATCGCAATGCAGTCTCATTATGGTAAGATTTGAGTGCAGCATGATTGCAACCGAGGATTTTCAGGCAATATTATGGTCCACATATAGCAGGCAATGATGGTATGGATATTGACCCAGTAAAGAACCTTATCCTGACGTGCTCTTGGAGACGAGAACAATCTATTGTTCAGGTATTTTTATATGTTAGAATTTTTACCGCAAAAAGATGTGGAAGTTTCCAGAGTTTATCATCAACGCGGGCAGTGAAACACATGATCATAGTAAGGATGAATACACGTCGCCGGTTTTACAATTCGCCTATGAACCAAAAATGCGCGGCTCGCAGGTAAATTGAATCTCTTTTTCCTCTCATTTTGATAAAAGGTGATATAACTTCAGTTGACTGGGCTCCCTAGGATTCCAATCAGTCAAACGATTGAAGCGACGGACAAGTTATACAACAACCAGTCTGATTTCACATTAATGAGTATTAATGAGCGAATTCGTTTTTTAGTTTTGTACATTATATCAAAAGGTTGATAAAAAATAGTTCCGAAAACAGTGCCGATAAGCTGAAGTATATTATGAGAAACTTTTTCTAAATAGTGTATTCAAATGGATAGAGATACAAAAAACATGCTGGAAAGCTGTATTGCTCATTTTATTTCAACAACAACAACAGCAGCAGCAACAACAACAACTGAAGTAAATCGATTTTGCGAAAACCAAGTGCTAAATTCAGACAAAAAACTTGGTCTGTTTCTGATCCCAACGAGTCAAACAATAACTGAGTCGGTACAGCTTGAAAGTCAGCACACTCTTCATGTATTTTGTGGGCTCTGGATTGGGTCAACAACAAAAATATATGATTCTATTGGCTAATCGATTGGACCAGAACAGAACCCGAAGCCTTCCGATGAAACGAGAGAAAGGAGGAGTGAATGAAATGACGCATTGAGAAGAAGAAAAGAGTGATTATGCGTGTCCCAGATAGAGTTCGATTTCGCGGAATTTTATGAGACATGGAGAAGCAAGAATCTCGAAATTTAAATGATTTTAATACCGAATTGTCAACTTATTCGTCCTGAATCCTACGCTGCACTCCCAAGTGTCTCAAAGGACCTCTAAAAATATCTGTATATCAGATCGATATCATAGCACTTTGTATTCTATGGTATGTAAAATCCAGGTTCAATGACGTAGTTTATAGCTGACATAACTGGAAGCATGAAAAAGAAGAACACCATCGTGTTCACTCATCGTCTCAGTGGTCATTCGTCGGTAACATTCACAGTTTGGAATGATATGCATTTTAACTTCTGTTCACGCAGGATACCCATTCCTTTAACGCGTCGAGGTAAATATACCGAGAAAAATACAACCACATTGAAAAAATCGTTCACCAAAATATTGTTTTCGTCATACTCTATAAAAGAAACGGGTGTATGAGAAGTGACAACGGAAGTATGATGATTGTAGCCTCCAAGACAACTCCATCTAAAGAATAACACGTAAGTGTCTGGATAACAAACCGCAGGCCGATAGTATCTAGCAAGCAGAAGTCGTGCAGTTCAAACAGTAGCTGTGTGGCGCCGACAATACAATCAGGCTATTTGTGAAACCTTGTTTAACCAATGAAGATTTTTGTACATATTATTCAATCCCATCGGTTTATATCAATAAAAGAACCGCTACTTTCGTATTCCTCTTCCTGTATCTCGGTGACGCACATTTCCAGCCTGCCGTTGCTAGTGCGAGCCCGTGCATCATCTGGGACTGTGATCCTTAATTCGTGACTATTCCGAATGCTACAAATTGGTGTTGCGCAATGAAGGTGCCAGCCAGTGAGCAGTTGAACCTGTTTGTCAATCTGTCCGAGATCGATCAATGGGTGGAGCGGTGGTGAAGTATTCAAAAGAATATCACAGAGCCAATCGACACTATTTCTCATTGCGGCTGGTATGCTCTGATGAAAAACCTGGGATTTCCTGAGGCTCCCACAGAACTCTACTGTGATTCGTTGAAGCGGTTACTGTTTAACTCCTTGCTACCCACTGGGTTACAGGCACAGGAAAGAGTTAAACTCAATTCCTTGGAACGTACCAAAAATATATGTTATCGTGATTTCGTTTTCCAGTTGAACAAACAGACTTCGCGCCGTAATTATGGTTATCATGTAGAGGAGCAGTTGTGTGCCCGTCTGGTGACCAACATTAACAATTTGGCACTTCAACGGAAATAGTTGGAGAATTGCCTGAGGTACACAGGACCTGTGACCAGTATGATGATCTTATGCAAGTCACTTCTAACGAATCGGTAACTCTCTTCCAATGACCTGAACAAAAATCAGTTTAACTTACAGTGTCCAAATATGCACCCGAGCAACGTGATAATCATTGCACTGCGAAAACCATCAAGCCATACCTGTGGTGCGCTCCAGGTGCCATGGATGCGGGAATATTGGGCTTATACGGAGAGTGTGTAAATAGCCCCACTGTAACCTGGCAACGCTACTGGCCCGGCAAGACAAAACCAGTCCTGTATTTACTCCAAGAACCCAGATTGAGTATGCCCAACTGATATGCAAAGATGTTTGCTAAAGTCCGGCGTGTAAGACAAGTTTATTGTGAACACAAAGTATGGAGTCTATTATTTCTATAATCGGTGGTTCATGCCTATTCCGATTACCACATGTAGATCTGTTTTCCTCGGTGCTTCTCAGCAGGCCACCCCAGTATATTGTCAAACGTGTATGCATTGCACATAGTATGAACTTAACGCTCTCGTTAGGTGCAGAGTTTTCAGATAACCGCAGTCACCCACTGGAAAAAATGGTAGAACTCCATAAGTTACTCCATAAGTGTTAAGACAGGTAGTAGGTGGAAAAAACCAAGAATGGTCAAAATAAGACCTGGTACGAGTATATGGAAACCCTAACGAGGATGCTCGGTCATATAGGTCACTTTCGGCTCCGGGGATGGGGATATCGGGATCAGCACAATCACTGGTTAGAGACATCAAAGGCTTTTTCTGAGTACCGTAAACATGGTGTATTTATTCATAGTTTTGCATTTACATGTTTGAATGAGTATCGTTTTGATGAGAAGAATCATGTGTCTTTCTCGCTTTCAGACTCGCCTGACAGCTTAATGGGTACTTTGTGATCTCAGACGGCCATACATCGAATTAAATTAGGGTGATCAGAGAGATTTTTACTGAACGTGAACCTTCACAAATTGAACGCCTGTGGTTTTGCACGAAAGAATTCAAGGATATGGTTTGCTAACTTGGGGAACCTTGTCCCGTGAAAAGTAAATAAAACGTGAACGGGAAAGCTAGGAAGCTCTGGTTAGCTGTTTTGAACTGGTTGGGTCTCATCAGCAGTGTGAATCCATCGATCCAAATGGGGATCGAACCCGAGAATGCAAGCGTACTACCTACTCGGTCATCAGATAGCTGATCAGACCGTTTTCCATGTTCCTTATACACCATATAGCACAACTAATCTTTGCGAGCTTAATTCAGACATCGCATCTTGCGCATCTCAGCTTCGACCCCCGCAGGGTTAAGACTCGATCGGAAACGTTACCATTAGATTTTCATATTACTTGGGAGAAATGGAGGATTTGGTTTGTATCTATGGTGAGCTCCGGGTTCTATCCCCATTTGGGTTAATGGGCCTTGATCTGCCAATAAACGGTTGAAGAACTAATGTCATTTTCTTNTTTTCTTTAAACATCTCTTCGAATTATTTGCGCTTTGGTTAATTCCATAATACACAATGGGATTAATTTCAATTTAGGAAGGAATCAGTCTTGTCCATTGCAAAGAATAACTGAATTGAAAAGCTATAAAACAATTCAAAGAAATTTTTATGCCAAAATGAAAAGATTTCAGTCAGTTTATGCGACAATGAACCTGACGGTTTCGCGTTTCGATTGTGATCAATATGCATCCGTGACTCGTCTGGTTAAATAAGGAATAAACGTGCAAGATTAAACAAAGAGCTAAGGATAGGTTAATACAATAGAATAAATGTAATAAGTGATAATCTTTAGAATTATGGGATTCTATGGCACTTAACTGAACATTCGCAAAGCTGCATTTTAGACGAAAGTTCTGTTAGGATCTTTTGAATGCATAAGGGAAAATTATGGTGATGGGATAGGTAGTGCTACCGAGCACCGCAGTTTTTTATTCTACTAATGGATGCTTCGGAATTGTGATAAAAAACAGATGCTTTGTTCTTTAACAAGACCGGTATATGTATATATAACATGAATTATAACGAAACAGCAAGGTTATTAGAAGATCAGGGGATTGGGGTGCAGTACAGAAGCGGATATTCTTAATAAACGAACAGGGCAGGAGAGTCAAGTCCCATCCGAGGCCTCTTTGCAAATACTATCTGATTACATAAAACAACCGTCCAATATCTGAAAAACCATACTTGTTTATTGATCTAAAGAGGCAAATGTGAGGGGAAGTGATGCTAAACACCCACTTTGTGTGCTATCCTTCATATTTAAAACACATTTATAAAGTTGTGTCACACGGAGAAACGAACGAGGCATTCACTCATCCCGGATGGGTGACATGGAATTTCAACAATCACGATGGGTTGCGGGTTGAGGACAAACCGCCTAACAAAATGTGATAAATAGGTTAACCTTAGAACGATTACGTTAAAGGGAAATTGATGGACAGTGGTACAAGAAAAGAGATTGGGGAGAATTGCAACACAATGTGCTAGATGTCAGATGTGATGCGATCACTACCGTGGCAAAAATCTGGGTCACGTATAGTTTTTGAAGATGACTTTGTGACTTTAAGTGATAAACAAAGATCACCTCTGCAATTGTGAAATTTGTGAAGTTGAAGATCTTTTATAACACTAAATCCATTTGGTGCGTCGGCTTAGTGACAGGGATTAAACAAATGTTGTTTAACTCCGGTTTCTCGAGACCATTATCACCTATTCTGAATTATAAGTGACTTTTAGGCATTCTGGTGTACATCCAAATGGGCAACCAAAACCGGCGCGCGAAAGTGCATGGTTAATGGTTGTAAGAACTGTACTGAACTGGTGTGCATCAAAATGCCGGACCAATATAATGAATCGATCCTATCGGTAGTCGAAATAACCCCCTCTTGATTTAAATGAATACAAGTGAGACAAAGAGATAACCGTAATAATATTGGATCGGTTTTACGACTGAAACAAAGTATCAAGATACGTTTCATTTACTCTATGTTAGCCTCAAGAAAGGGCCCAATGGAAAGGTATGCTGTGCCATGTGTCCAATGAAATTCAAACGATACTGAGTACAATGTCTGGCTTTCTAGAAATTTGAGTGAGTTGCTCCAAGGATCTAGTGGAGGAAGAACTAAGAAATACAAATCTGCACTCAAGAATAATAGATACTCGGAGTGTTTCACCGAGAAGAACACTCCAGTTGCCTTGACTCCACTAAAACCTACGCGAGTAACCGAACCACAGCCTCAATCATGCTTTGATGACGCAACATGGCATAACATGTCACACGTGAAAGATGTCATCCGAAGATTCTAGAACTTATCTGCATCCCCCTTCAGCCATTTATCCATTTGCTCCTAGTGAACTTGACAGACAACTTTTTTCCTTCCAATTTAACTCCAATGAACCAATGAAATTTACTACTACCTTATATATAAACACACAACTTTAAATGTTTGAAGACGAAGTCACGAAAAGCTTGTTTGCTACATTGTTTGTCTTTTGATATTCTTATGAGAATCTGTAGTATTTGAAATAGGAATCGGAATCGAATAGCGCGAACTCGGATTCGGACTGAAAACCCACTGAATAGCGCAAAGTCAGGTAGAACCAAGAAAGGCTGTGGATACAGTTAATCCTATTCAAAGGAATCATGTAAATAAATATCACAAACATCCGGCGATCGTTGGTCGATTCTTCAATGTTCATTCGACAACGATATTGTTCATTTTGTTGCCTTTTTTCATTCCGTCAATCCGATTGGTTCCACGTGATACCACAGGATTGGTCGGTAAATCTGTTTCCTGATTGGTTATCTGGAAGCTGTACCATGATGTGGGCGTACTCGCTGCACGATCACCACAACTTACCTTTCTCAAGAGTGTCTCATCAATTTGACCTGTTTTTCGCCGTGATTACCTTTGCTTTCTACTGTTTGAGGCTTCCAATTCTGCCGATCGTAGTCCATCTTCTTCTCCAACATCATGAAATTGGGGAACCGGAGCGTCAGATTAAGGTGGTTTGGAAGTGTCAGGATTACCCACTTCTTCATGAGGTTCTGGTACAACGATAGTTCGTTCGTCTCTGAAATGTATCTGGTAGGCATACCGGCGATGTTTAGATGCATCTGTTAAATCGGTTATCTCCAGTATTGACTGACTCAAGTTTCTGGTGGTAATGGCACGAATAGGGCGTAGATCGTTACCCCTGAAGTATTTCACGTCAGTACAATCCATATATCTCAGGGAAGACCTCAAGCACAGTGAAATAAATAGCTTTTTTGGATTGTCCTTCATAGTCGCATGTGTTGCGTTTCGTTATTGCAGTAGGAAATTGTCCAGAAACGTCTTTAAATCCGTAATTGCTCTCGGATTCGCGGATGCCAGTGTACTCGTGATTGTTTTCATAAGATTCACGGCTTGACTATTAGACCAGGGGTGTACAGGGGCTGTACGTAAATGTCGAAATCCAATGATAAGAAGTCCGCATGTACCCGTTACCATGGTGCATAGATTTTTGGCCATGAAGTCCAGTTTTTCGGTTTCGCCTTCACTTTGTGCAGACACACCTCGCGATTCTTCGCAGTTGTGCAAATATTTGCATCCAAATCAGACCAACAACACATTTGTCGAGCCAGAGATTTCATCTTCTCCACTCCTAAGTGGCCTTTGTGGATGTCCTCTAAGACTGCTTTTTGGAGCGACGGGGGTATAATCAATCAATAACCGCGAAAGGGAACACCATCTGGTTGCACAGCCAATGGATGGATGTAGAAGTGAAAATATCTTTTTTCACGTCCGGAAGCTATCCTTCAGAAAAGGCCGAAATAATCATAGAGTAGTATTTTTATATCTCCTCGACGCTCCCCTCGAGACCGCTACCGGTTGGGCGACAAAATTACATTTCTCCGCGACGGCGAAGTATGAGTACCTGCACAGGAAACCGGATTGTGGCTTTGTTTTTCCTGGATGATGTTTACTATCATCATCATAAGCTGCAAGTGCAATACTCCATCGTTGAAGAGTGGTGGCTGTTGCTTTGGCGATAGACTTTTTGGGATTGAATAAGACTTGTCGTGCTGCAAGATCCATCACAATCGTAAAATATAGTCCAAATAAATATTTATATAGTCTTCGGACAGCCCAGAACACCGCTAAGACTTCTTTCTGGGTCCGCGAATAACCCTTCTCTGCAAGGTCAAGCAACCTGGAAATACAAATCACGGGAATTCCTTCTTGTTCCAATACGGCACCCATACCCACGTCGGACGCATCCGTCACCAGTGTAATAGATTTTGATGGATACAACAATGTCGGGAATGGATGTTGTGATGTTTCGTACCAATTCGTGAAAGACTCCTTCACAGTCCACGGTCCATTTGCATTCCGCAGCGGATTGCGCGACAAACAAATGTTGAGCCCTATTGGCGAAATTAGGAATGAATCCTGAATAATATTGAAGGTGCCCCATAATTGATCGTAGATGATGTTGATCTTTCGGGGGGTTGATATTCAGTAGATGTTTTAATCGGTTGGCGTCCGACTGATGTCATTTGGAACAGAAATTGAATCCCAGGAACTCCAACTCCATCATTCCAAACATGCTTTTAGCCGGCTTGATGCGTACGTTTTTCTCTGGATTTCTTTAAACTCTCATGTTGGACTTATTTTGTTGTTCCGAACATAATCACATCGTCTTGATAAGCCATGGCACCGCGCAACCCAGAAGCAACGTTGTCTATTGTTTCTGAGGGATTCCGGATGATACATTTGAACCGCAAGAGAGAAAATTGTACCGGAAGAGTCCCCATGGTTTATTGACTGTCGTAAATGTCCGCGAATTGGGATGAAATGGAATCTGCCACAGCAATTTTGTTGAAGAAACTGACAACCATGTAAAGACTTCATGAAGGCCTTTGTCTCTATTGTCGTCGCTGCACATTTTCCTAATGGAGGATTGAGTGTTATTCGGTAATCATCTCATATCTTCGGAGTTATGTTATCACTTTTCATTGCCACAAAAATCAGTTTTGCCGATGTTCATGTCACTCAGTAAATAACACCGTTGTGCTCTACTCGTTCGATTCCCTTTAACACACCTTCACATTGTCTACATGGCAAGACAAACCTGTAACAATCGGAATAGCACTGAATGCAGAAATACGAGAACCCGTACTGTAATGCTCAGAACTGGATTGGCTCCAACCCGAATTGCGGACACCAATGAAACACACGAGGAATTGATAGCAGCAAATGCTTATGTTTATTGATGGAATTAGATCGTGTTTTATAGAAGGTAATAGGCCATGTCATTGGTTGAACGACCGTCCTCCAATCACGTAACCGTTTGCACCGACGCATCATATGTACTAACTCGGATGTCATATTCGCCCGGTGTACCATTAGCCGAGCTTTCTGAACGGTGATTGGATGCCATGAAGCTATACCTAGTCGTGCCTGGAATGCGGTCACGTAAGTCTGGATCACCAAAAAACCTTTTCAAGAATACTGGTTTACAGTCGACCTCCAACACTGCTTCAGGGACGCTCGTTCCTCCAGTATTTTGAGTACAACGTATTACCAGCTTCCGGATTTCTTCAACAGTATCACATTTTGATTCACTCCCAAACAAGAATAATAAATGTCACAGCGTTGTTATTGCCATCAATCCACGAACCGATGAACTGTCTTGTGACACTAAGAATCGAAAGGATACAAAAATTTTATCCTGGGAACGAATTGATAAGTTTGTCTCATCCAATAAGGTGTCCAGTGGCATCCAGTGGATTCAAGTCGTAGTCGGTTTCAGGGTAGCATTTGGACATACATGTTCGAGAGTACCACGTGAAATGATGAAATCACCATTGTTGGTATCCACAATAAAACTGTGTTGGCCTCCGGATTCGAGAACAATGTCCTTGTAAATGAATTGCTGGAATTAGCCCCTTGTTCGTAATGCATAAATTTGGTTTGGTTCCTCTTAAAATCAAGGTGTACTCCTCATCTATTTGCATTTCCGTTGACGGCATACCTTCTGAATATGACCAAGCTTACCACAAGAATGACATTTTGCATCTCTGAATCGGTGGTTGAACCGTAAATGGAATTCACCACACGACATACACCGATTATTGTTTGTGTTTAGGGTCCTCTGGTGAGAGCTATTTATCTTCTAGATCTGAGAAGAGTTGGAATGAATCAAGGGCCTATTCCCTGATGAATGTGACCGAATCAAGGTTTGTTGTTGTGTTGAGATCATTGTGCTGCTCACATGTCCACCGAGCATTCGGAGATGTAAGGTCCTTTCTCTCAAACAACTTTTTCTGTAGAGTCATACTGTCAATAACTGCAATAAGATTATCACAATTGCTTCTCTATCCTGTCTCCATGGTTTCATTTGGAGGCCTTTTTGTTGAGCGACAGGATTAAATCTCAACAGGGTATTGACTCGGCGCGAACCAAAGGGTTGAATTTTTCCCTCTGAGTGCTCGGAAATCAATAGGATTCACGTGGGTAAGTAGTAATTGTTTCACAATTTGGAATGTGAATTTGGTTGGATTGTCAGTGAAAGCGAGGTTCTTCAGCAGACAATATTCTTCCATTCCGCCGACCGTGAGAAATAGTACAAACTACTCCTGCTTTCCGTTCTGCCGTAGGCTGCACCAGAGCTCGAAACGTTCGACCCATTATTCATCCTCAGACGGATGCGAATGTAGATTTGGGGATTCGATAGTGCGCAACTCCATGCCGCGACACCAATTGTGGTATTCCGAATAGGAAACAGAATCGAATAGAGCGAACTCGGATTCGGACTGAAAACCCACTGAATAGTGCAAAGCCAAGACGAGCTGTGGATACAGTAAATTCTATTCAAAAAATCATGTAAAAACTATCACAAATATTCAGCAATCATTGGTCGATTCATCAATGTTCAACTGACAACGATATTGTTCATTTGGTTGCCTTCTTGCACTCCGTCAAACCTATTGGTTATACTTGATATCACAGGATTGGCCGGTGAATCTGTTTCTTGATAAGTTCTCCGGAAGCTGTACCGTGATTTGTGCGTACTCGTTGCACGATCACCACAGATATTTCTGTTACCAAGGCTAATTTGATTAGTTTCGTGATAGAACACACGAGGCATACCAGTGACCTGCAAAGCGCATGAAATATGTTTATTTCATTTGCAATCAGCATAATTTACCCTTGATAAGCAGAGTCCACAAACCATGTTCCTCTGAAACAGGGTAGAAAATCTTGAAGTGCAGGAGCCGTTATTTTCATTTGGGATTTTATTACGCATATACTTTTGGCTAAACGCCCGGCAGTTGGTTACGTTGAAAGCTTAAGGAAGCTGAACTGCAGGTAGCCGTTCATTCCAATGTTAATTTGGCACTTGGTACAGAGTTCG
Source organism: Echinostoma caproni (assembly GCA_900618425.1). Classification (NCBI taxonomy): domain Eukaryota; kingdom Metazoa; phylum Platyhelminthes; class Trematoda; order Plagiorchiida; family Echinostomatidae; genus Echinostoma; species Echinostoma caproni. The sequence continues at coordinate 24,047 of UZAN01043231.1, forward strand.
GCTTTTGAAAAGGCTTCCTTCCTTACTGCCACAAACATCGTCATATCTTCTATTGTACTCATAAATTGCAAGCCTTAAACACAAAATTGGCAAGGATTTTTAGATCACTCACGAAACGTTGACATAATTGTCTACTTAGACCATGGTTCCCTAAACCGGGAAATTTATGAACATTTCAAAAAGTGAAGAAACACGCAAAGACCTAATTCGAACATTAATTGTTTGGACTAAATTGCATTCTCCAGTTCAAACTCATCCTAGTGCTGAATGACTGAATAAAGTGAGTTAATCTTTACTCAGATTTGTGCTCAAGGAAGTTAGCTGACCATGAGGAGAGTGAGTTGCAATATTACGATCGCTTTAGGCACTCCTGGCAATACGTTCATATTCTTCATAGGCTAACCATGGGTAGTCGAATTGATTAAATTATTTATATGGTGAACTTCGTCATGTACGAAGAAAATGGAATGTGAAATGTAAACCTAGGAAGCACTAGACAGCTGGCTCAAATTGGTTGAGTCTCACCAACAGTACGAATCTATTTACCTAACTGCAGGTCGAACTCGGGACATTGTAGATTTAATGCAAGTATGCTACCCAATTGACTATTGGATAGCTGATCAGACCGTTTTGGGTTTTACCTATATACGACCGCGTAAGCTAGCGAGTTTACTGTAGGCATTTCGCTGCGAGCATCGCAGCACTAGTCCCCAGGGTTACGACTCGACTGGAAACATTTTGAACTTGACTACTTATTGCATGGGCACACTGGAGTATTCGATTTGATCATATGGCGAATATCACCGAAATAGCTATCTTGTGCTTTCAAGCTTCAAACTTCACGCTTCATTTACTTTGTACACACGCCATGAAATCCCCCATATACAGCAGTAATCGAATCGATCACCAAGCACAGTCGCAACTGAAGCACAGAATCCCACCAGCGATTGTACGCTGGAATTTCCGGTCACCAAGACGCAGGATGAAACACCACAGAAGTAGCGGTTCGTTTATTGAGAGAAACCAGTGGAATTAAATAATAGGTAAATAATAGATATGCCATTGGTCAAACGAATATCAACAAATCACCGTCCTTGCTCTTTGAGTAACGCGACTGCATGGCTGTTGAGGGATGGATACCGTTGGTCCACGACCCAACGTCCGGAAATTGGAACGCGTAAGCGCTCGCCTGGCGTCATTTCATAGGGCTGGCTCACCACGTGTACGCAACTGATTTCCGCTACTACTCTTATTCAAAAACGTTTGCCCAAACGGATCGCTATTACAATGATATTAAGTCGGCCGTGGACGCAACGTCCTGATGAATTCTCAAATGGCCAAAAATGGTCAAAATGAATATTCGCCGTGCTCCAAAACGTTTCTGTTTTCTGATAGTCGTTATTCCTCTTCTACGCTTTTGAAATAATTGTATTTCCAATAAACTAATTTTAACTTTAGGAAGGTACTTGCAATTAATGAAAGGATCCCTGGGGAACAAGAAAGACAACTAGGTAGGATACTTCAAATGTACCGGTGACTTATGCCGCTGAATGGACACTAAAGCACCGAACGGTCATAAATTTAAACGAAATTTTTTAAATGTTTTGCTCAGAAATGTGGATTGATTTTAGTTCTCCCAAACTTTGTTGAGTGAAATAATGAAGTATTTTTTTCTTTTCTAGGGCTACGTTGCACAGTTCGACTCTACATGTCAATACATAGTATTTGGTGGA
>UZAN01043232.1:0-42823 GCA_900618425.1 Echinostoma caproni
GTTTTGTTCGAACCTCTCTCCTCTGAGGTAATGTCATGGGATGCAACGTGAGCTGTACATATGGACTTGGCATCCTCCTTCATTCTCAGCGTTGGTTCCACCGATTTCACTTGACGCCTGTATCCTTATGGAGTGTGATGTAATTTGAACTAGCTCGGTTGTTGCAGAGTGAAGCTTTGCACACAACACCTCAACGGAACGGTGAAGGTCGCCTCATTTTCCTTGTTCGTTCTCGCCGTTCTTTTATTCATCGATGGGTTGAAGGCATTGGATTGAAAATATCGACAATGTAGTTCTAACATCCTTCATCCATCGAATCAAGATTGAAAGAAGACGTATATCTCGAGATGTTAACATCTCTTGACAACTATGTTTTTGTGGATTAAAATTATTGTTTGGTGAATGACAAAGAGCACCAGACAACTGTTTGACAGTGTGCCGCCCTTTCCAAAAAGGAACCCTGAACCTTCAGGTTGAGGCCGACAATATCCGTAGAGAATTACTATTCCAATTTATAATGTTCCACTTTGTAATCACTTTCAAAAGGTATCAAAATTCGTAATACAAATACTGCAAACTAAGTTGCTTGTTGGATTCTTAGCGAATCCGACAGTTTGGTTATCGTCACTTCGTTCACTTTCAGGTGTTTTTGTTGTTAAACGAACGAAATGCACAGACCATGCCAAACAATTCCCAACCGCATTGGTTTAACACTTGGTTTCCGATGCACGACGGTATTATTCGTGACGGGCTCAATGGAATTCATGTATAACTTCGCCATGTCTGCAACCGTTGTACAGTCTCGTGCGATCGAAACAAATGTATCCACCCGCTGTAAGGGAAGCGGTGGTCTCTCTCTCTCTCGGACTGCGGGAATTTACAGATTGTCTGTGCGTACGCCCACAGGACGTTGCGGTACATAGGCCTGCGCGAAAAAGAAGTCAGCGGACGAGTCGACAAACTGAGTGCGGGTGTGGTGGTGGTGGTGCGGGGTATCTTGTGCTAAGGAGTGCCGGCCACTGTCGCGGAAATTGTTATACCGGTCCACAAAAGAAATCAGAAAGCAAACACACGAAACCACGGATAAAGCCAACGTTTTTCGATTATCCAGACAGACACAACAGCATTGCGGGAACATTTGTGATTACGGGGAAATGATTCAGATATTCTAACCGTTGTCATTCTCTATCACCTTGGCAACATGCACCTTGGTATGGTGACCATGGCTATTTATAGCCCAATCTATTTAGACTATAGAGGGGAAATTATCTGGGTTTTAAATGGTGCAAACACCTGGTCCGTGTCACTTATTGGACAGTCTATAGTCAACTTTTTGTTCATATTACCTTTGTCGCAACAACACAAAGTTTTGTGGTATGCCGTAGAGAATTAACACTATGTACATTTATTACTTTATTCTAGACAGCAGCCAGTACGTGTTAATCGTAAATTGTTACCAAGTTGTAGATTACCGACAGGAGCATCTGAATTATGTGTACATAGGTCGGAATTTTACTGGGGGAACCCTAAATCAAGTTACAATATCTAAATTGAAATTAATAAAAAAGGCATTTCACGTGGCTGTCGGTTCAAACTCCCAACCCAAACGGTTCGGACACGGGCAGGGACATAAGCGTAGTGTACAAACTGCAGATAAAACTTGATGCAGACGAAGCGGTTGTATATCAGCACGTGTATTGCTTTGTGATATGTGCATTATCAAGTGGGAAATCGTCGACCGACCACGGGAGTAGGACTCACACAACTATGGGGTTTGTAGAAGCAGACGTTTTCAAAGAGCCTCAGTGTGACATGGCTGTGTTTTGCGGGATTGCTCAGATTTCAGTATTGGTACCTCTTTAATGGCTCTTGTGCCGTAACGCCTTAGCAGACTGAAATTCTTCGATAACTTAATCTGGATAGCTATACGCACGATATGGGCAGAGCACGGCTGCAGGCAGTAGAACGAAGTCCAATAAAGAAGCAGTATTAATCAACAAATGGTAGTAATCGTGGTTCTAAAATCATACAGTAATAATGAAACAAAAAGTAACTTACAGCCAGGTGAGTAACCAAATTACAGTGCAGCAGTAACAGTCAGTGACAGCAATGGTAGGGACAAGGTATACTTGGCAGACAGTTAAGCAAAACAGTAGCGCGACAGTGAAATTCAAATTGGGAGAGGTTGCGGTACGGTATGGAAAAGGCTTATAATACACTTTAGTTCCGGAATAAAACCATAGAGAAGGAAAGTGGTGTAGTAAGTGCCAGCAAATCGGAACGCGGTACCCAAGGGCGGTTTTAATCGAAACTATACGTCTCAGAGGTCAGTAGTGAGATAAGGGATAAGCAAATCAATGGTGAGCGTGTGTTGTGGGCTATAGTGTATCAACGATGCGGTGGTCTGCGTTTCGAGCCCTGGTGGTGTTGGGACTCGCAGAACAAACGTTCAGAAAATTTTTGTCAGTAGGAAAATACAACCTAATGAATGGACATATCGTAATCACAACATTGATATAATATATACTATATTAGTAATATACATAATATTATATAAATTTCATGATCATCGATGCCATGGGATGCAAAACAATTAGGAAAATAAACGCTGAATGCTACTCATGAGTAGTCTAATGCAAACAGGGGAGGGAACGTCTAATTACGGATAGTAATTGATAGCTATTTACCAGTGGTTCATGCTACTTGGCCTTGGATAATCAAAGTAACGATAAATTCCATCGAACCCCCCCCCCGGCTAAATTTTGCTCTGGTCCTGATCTGTGCATCGCCACCGATACAGACGCACAGGCACAGTTTTCAATCTATTAAAGTTGTTCTGCTTCGTGTTCTTTGTGATCAACGTGATTGCTCCTGGTTGTTTCCTAACGGAGTTTGCTTTTATTCGAATGCGAAAAGTAACCATGGGGATAGAATATCCATTTTGTGCGTTCTAAAACGGGTTACTGTTTAACGGAAAGCATTGCAAGCTTTAGAAGTTAGATTGATCGTCAAGTGAGGAATGAAATTTGAGGTTTAAAGCACATTCATGGGGCAGATTATCGTCAGAAACGGTCATGATTTAACATTTTTTTTCCAGAGCAAAAGAACACTTTTATTTGAATGTATTAAGATAATCAGCAAGATGAAAGTAGGTGAGCAGTGAATTCAACTTTTGTTTTGGTCGGTGAGCGAGGGTTTGAAAAAAACGACTGCTTAGAGTTATGATAACAGGGAAGAAAAGCTGGAAACAAAGTCAGTTAGAAAGGTCTCACACAGAACAGGAGTAAAATAAGTATACCGCAGGAGCCAGGACCAGCACGAAGATTACTTCTAGATAGGCTGGATGAAATCTTCAATTCAACAATCATACACAGGAAAATTTGGAAGTAACCGAAATGAAAATATGATCGAATTTCTCTGATGTGGACCTCTAAGAACATGCCACGTGTTTTTTCCCCGAATACTTTGGGTTCCGTTCGGTGTTCTTATGGTGATCCAGACATACGTGACCGCATTCCAAGCACAACCAGGTACAGCTTCATGTCATCCAATCAAAGTTCATGAAGCTGGCTGGGAATTTATGTTGCATTGGTTTAGTGACTTGAATAGTAAGTTATTGTCAACAGAATTAAAAAGGATTTTATCGCTCCTCCAAACGTAATCCATATCGGGAATAAGTAGTCACCGGTTTAAATGCTTAAGTAAATTTGTCTAATTGAGTTAACAATCGGTGAAATTTTCTCACTGCATCCACTTACAACCTTCGGACTCTATCTTAGCGTATAAATCTCAGCTTATCTGGTTCATCCGGTCCACTCCGGATCTTAAAACCCTCAGTTTCGTCCTCATTTAATCGAACATCATATTCATCATCAAATACATGGACAAGAGCGGTCAGGAATGATGTAAGTATAACTTTTGTAGTTTTGAGTTTATCTTTGGCTGAGCACACATGAACCCATCTAGATGTGGAAGCAAATAAATCATTGTTGACCCAGTGATCAAATTTTTACAGCAACCATTTTTTGTTTGATAAGTCACTACTATATTTAGAAACTGTGAAACTTCGAATTTAAAAATCAGGGAGCTCTGCAGCGGGTCAGAATTAGATTTTCGCCAGCAGATTCACTAATTGGCAGACCACGAAGATAACGAGTAAAATAGTTGAAGTAAACGATAACAGAGTGAACAAGCTACCAAACGTAAGTTCCGAGCACAGGAGGTATAAGAAACATAAATCGCAAAATTCATTCAGCCGGGGCATTAGCGGCTGCAAAACTGAGACTGGACAGTTCTTATTACAATAGTGGATACAGTTATCTTGCTAGGAGCGGTTCGACTAAAGGTGTGTGTGTGTGTGTGTGTATGTGTGTGTTGATCGACACTCCAAACGGTGACGCATATCTAAATTCTCCGAAAGATACGATAAACTAGGATGACCAGAGCACTCTCCTCCTCGTAGCCATGACTACATAGCTGGACAACAGGTAACAATCATCGTACCACGAAGATTCCAAACTGGTGATCTATTAGTTTCATGTCAGATTTCATGATTGTCAGTTGCGCAAAGCGAGGAAAATCATCCAACCATATTGCAAAAAGAGGTTAGATGGGAAAATCTGCACGTGGGGTTATGGATGAGAACGAAATCAGTGTGAAACGCACGAGCGATCACAAAGTATACCAATGGATCAGTAAGTAAGAGACTGTTTTCTAGTATTTCTCAAACTTTCACACTATCTAGAGTATCAAGCTTGGATTAGCCCATTCGATTGTTTAGAGGCACCAAAATCTCTTGATGGTCTCGGATACGGGTTTCACTCCTTGGGAGATCGTTAATTGATACTCTAGCCTATTTATGACCTATCTTGTGGTTGAACAAGGAGCTGCACACGAGGAAGGTAAGCATATTACCAACTCGACCAACGGGCAGTGCATTGAGCTTTTCATCATTTTGCTTATACTTAATGTAGCATAACTCATATTTGAAATCTTAATACAGCAGCCATATCTCACGCAACACAGTGCTAAGACTTAAGGTTTAAGACTCGGTTAGAAATCACAATAACTGCGGGAACCACTGTAGAGTGCGTGAATTGTGTCTGGCTCTGTAACTGCCTTTCTCTAGTTTAACTACTTGTAAGTAGTATAAACATATTTGGAAATACAAGAGAATAGTCTAGCTCATCCTGATCAATTAGCGTACATTGCCATCGTTCGTTCGTTTCACATTGTGATTTCGTTCTTATTCGTAACCCCACGTTCCACTTTTCTCATCTGATCCCTTTTTACAACATGATTGGATAATTTTCTTTGCTTTGCGCAACTGACAATCACGAAATCTGATATGAAGTTAATAGATCAGTCGTTTGGAATCGTCATGGTACGATGGTTGTCACCTGTTGCATAGCCCTGTGGTCATGGTAACTGTGATGCTTCTACCTCTGCTGTTGCCACCTGACGATGCGGAACGAATTTTGATGTGTTTTGGGGCACTTTGGAATTGACTTTGTTTGATTGGCTACAATCTCTGGTAATTGTCTTCTTACATTCGATGTTTAATCAGGCCGGTTTATGCTCTCCTATACTTTCAAGTCAAGTCAAGTAAAGCTTTATATACCCAATAGGATGAATTCGTAAAGCTTTACTTTACTTTACTTGAAAGCATCGGAGAACCATCTCATGGTTTGTACTACATAACTTGCCTAAAATGTGCAAGTGAAATAATATATAACCATATATGAAGAGAAAATGGACCGTTTATCTTTGAGTAAAGTGCAAATATTTGGCAGTCCCTTAAAAGTATAACGTAAAATGGCTGTATGCGTTCGTGTGATTGCTTTGTCAAGCGTCTTTTCAGTAGATCACCACTTCAAAATCCCTTGAACTGGGCCTGAATGACCATGATTGCTTTGGGTAATGTGGGCTTTTCTATCATTTTTTTCTCAATGAAACGCTCCCGGCATGCATTAATCAGTAGTAGTAGCAGTAGTAGTAGTAGTAGTAGTAGTAGTAGTCATTAAATATCTGAGGCCTTTCTTTCGAGCTCCATGTTGGTTTGTGAAAGGTCGGATGACATAACTCTCCATTTGGTCCCAATCTGAGGTTAAATTTGAGTAAATTTAATGCATTCTGATCTTGTTCCGGTCCTAAAAGCAATTCGAGTTTGTCGATTTAATTCGCGACGGAGACGGTAAAGACCGGACATTGCCCTCGCTAGACAAGCAATCAATTGTGCAAAAGTACCGCCCTTTAATACGGTGTCATAAATCTACCAGTAAATTGATGAGGAAAACACACATTGGAATTCCAACTACAAATTTGAAGGGACTGTTAAAGCGATGACCATTTATTATAATTCCCTTCAATAGTACAGTTCAATTTCATCCGTCAATCAGTTAAACGACCAAAACAGAAGATCAGAATGCATTTAATCTATTCAGATTTAACCTCAAAACGAGACCAAATAGAGAGTTATACCGTTCAATTTTTCACACATCAACATGGAACGGTTAATATACCCATCCAAAATTTCGCGCCAATCAAATCCGAACTAATGTTAGCACAATGTCTGGTCTTTAGAGCTCGATAGGTCTACTCCAAGTATTTAAAGAAGGAATAACTAAGAGGCATCAAATCCACACTACTGAATAACGGATACCGGAAGTGTTTTATTGAGGAAAACAACACAGAAAAGTCCACATTATCCAAAGCAGTCATGGCCAATTTAGTTATGGTTATTGGGATGAAACACTTCACTCGTCGTAGCCATTTATCTAACAATAATTTATCTGGAATCAATAAACTAACTCCATAAGGATGTATATTTACATCAGCAATGTAGAACACAATTTTGGATTTGAATTTACACAGACTTTCGCATGGATAGATGCCCTTATTTCTGTTAAAAATTATGCATCATCTCATTGAAAGAAAGAGATAATACGAGTAGAGCAGTTAACCTTCAAGGCCGGTTTGTGAGGATTCTAGCGAGACAGGGAACTATAAAATTTCTGAAGAGGTTAATGTGAGAGGGTAATAAAAGATATGTACAACGGGTGAATGAATGAGAGCGGCATTTGAATAGATCGGCATGCNAACGGGTGAGTGGAGTCAGAGAGTATTTTTTGTGATATGTTTCTCATGCTGAAAAAGTAGCCCACTCAGTTTTTTTAGATAGATCATCAAGCGGTATTGAAGACATACTTCTGATAATCAACAAATCGTGACGAAGAATTATGAAGTCCTTCTTATATAGTCCTGCGAAAAAGACCGGGAAACTAAAGAAGAATAGAAAAACATTGATAAACAAAAAGCGAAATGAAGTACGGTTTGGCGTTGAACTGACTAAGTCCTCGAAGTTTCTCTACACAGTTGTAAATATGGGATGACCGGTTTAGGTTGTATCAATAGTAATTGCTAAACACTCCACGGAATCTACTCCAGTTGGAGGATCTGTGTTGATGACCGAGGGGTCACGAAATAAATACACCAAGATAATGTAAAAGTGCATTTGAAGCACTTGGATACATCAAACGAACGGAAAATTCATGGATGTGCGATGGGTTGTTAAGGAAATTTTGAAGGTTCTCAGGCAGAGAAATGTCTTGGCAAAGGGCTACTCCGTCAACGTATTCAAATAATTAGGCTAAGGAACTCGTTGGAAGGTCACTAATGTAGGCGGAAAACAAGAACAGAGAAATTACAGCTCTCTCGAGCACTCCCGGATTGTTCTCGAGCGATTTGGATGTTTTCGTATCCAGCCGAGTATGCTGAGTTCTGTTTGTGAAGTAGTCAACGAGCCAAGATATTAAGTGCTTGGAACAACCAAATGATTCCACTTCAAGAAGGAGGAAGGAACGCGAAAAGTTATCTGACCATTGACGTGCTCTGGGATTTATAGAAGTGTTCCTTGTGTTTCCTTAATGTTTTGAGTTTCGAAGGGGCCACACGACCATTGGAGAGGGTTTACAATTGATAACAGATGTCAGAGATGGAATTGATTATATTGACAAAAACAATAACATTGTTGTTCAATGAAAACTCAAAGAAAAAACCGCGAAGCTGCATGGAATAGGGTTCTTTGAAGGAGACGAATACATATGTGGTGTGTTACGAAGATGGATTTTGATTTGGTTATTTTACATAAAAAATGAAAGATGGAACGGGAATATATATCTTAGGCCTTAGATAAATTAAACCATGATCACTAGTCTAGTTGGATGCAAGTAGATCAAAGGAGGAAAATTCGGGGTAATTTGTAATAATTCTGACTAAAAAGAAGTTGCCTCTAGTCAGTAAAACGCATAAATCAGTCAGATCAAAAACAGTGCGAGGCCGGGTTGAGACATGGTTAAAATCACACAAAAAGCAGGCTTTTCTCTAACAGTGGGAAAACAAAAAGTAAAATGAGTCCAATAAATTCAGGATAGTGTTTTGTGTATAAAACTGAGCAATGAATAGGTTTTTTATGAAGGTAATTCTATGTAGGTAGAATTTAGGGTGTCACTGAAGAGATGGACAATCAGTACCGTTACTGGAGTACGAGTAGGTAACACCTGACTTGCCACACAACGAAGTGTTGATGTAGGTAACCACACCAACGCCGATTTTATTATCATAGGAAACTCTGTCCTGCCGATACAAGTTAAATCCACCAACGCAAGAGCAACATGCATTTTCAACCAAGATTGTTGTACTCAAATTTCACAAGGATAAACATGAATCTGAGAAAGGAGAACAGGTGATAAATCCTAGATTTTCGTGAACAAGGAACGTATATTCGCAGTAGTAGTATTGATGGGACGGACATTTTGGACGGAGGGATGCAATTAAGGGCAACTTGCCACCCGACCCGGTTCTGTTTTTGTGCAAATTTTGAAATCCCAGCGAATTAAGTGTAGGTGAATCGGTTCGTGGGTTAAATTAATAAGAGTGATAAATAGGAGTAATTCGAATCTCGTTTACCGGTAAACACAGGCCTTAATAAGGACAAAAATCCTTCAGTTAGGGTATGCTTAAAAGCGATCTCAAGTGAGTCGGATTTTTGTATAGAACAGGCNGAATCTCGTTTACCGGTAAACACAGGCCTTAATAATGACAAAAATACTTCAGTCCGGTTAGTTGTCACAACAATGGATTGTAGAGCAGCCAGTGAAAGAATGCGCCAGGGACGAGGTGCACTGAAGTTCCCCAACAGAATGCCAGCATCCTTGCTTACATTTTAAACAAATGTGATGCCATATCGGTTGTGTAACGTGGCTTTTTTTGTGGGTTTTGAAAATGTTCCGTTTTTTTCATTTGGCCATGGAGGTCTTTGATAATATTGGATCTAATGCCAAACCCATGGCTAATTCATCTTTCTATCTGTCCCGTGGTGCCATGAAACGGAAAAGTATGATGTGTTTGCATAACTGAAGAATTCACTTGAATTCATTTACCGCTAGTCCAACACATTTCTCCGGAGTTTCTTGCTGATTTCGGACAAATTCGACGGTCTGCAGAAGTGATCAATTGGTAAATAGTGAGAAAACATTCATTGAAAGCATTGGTTCATTGGCTACATTGATGGGTGTGACGAACTTGACAGAACCGAAGGAGTCTCGCAAACCGAATCTGGCGATTTATCTCCTGACTGGTCGCGGTCAATTCTGGCATTGTGATCCCAAATGGCCCGAGTTTTAGAGATGAACGAAGCGATTATAACATTGTGTTTAAGTTGTCTCATGGCCTAATGTATTCTCTACAATTGATTAGAAGTTTTATCTTTCTCTCCGTTGTGCGATATAAACTTGTTATTGCCTCCGAGTTTTTCGTTCATCTTGGTGATGTATTCCGTTAATAAAGATTATAACCCCTTTATAAGGCCTTTAGATCACATTGTCCCTGTTGCTTTTCTAGTGTTTCAGCTTCTCCAAAATACTCCAATTGTAGAAGTCGCCCCTTGGACATTTCTTCAGAAACTATGTCATGACTGAGTTGGATTTAAGCTTCTGAGCCACGAACTAAGACGATAGTGTCCAATATACTCATAAACGCTATCGAAGGCATTTACCAGCTCTTATTGTCAAGTTGTATAATTTGGAATACAAAATTTCAGTCATAAAGATAATATTTACGGTGTCGTCCTATCCAAACTTACAAACAGGATATAATGGATATTCTGTTCCCAAATGCATAGAATTTCTTTACAAGGCTCTACAACCGATGCTTGTCTGTTTCACTTGACCTCTTCATTATCCGATTGTTGAGATTCAATGGGTTTAACATTCGCCAAATTTGTTCTGCCTCATTATCTTATAAGTGATGTTTTGCTGCCGACAAGGTCCACAGCTGCTGGTTCACAAAGAACTGCTACGATCAGTCCATAATGAGTTTTTGGCTTTAGTGATTATTTGGTGATTTAACTAAGATCCCAGTGAAGAATGGCTCAGTTACGTTTCAGAACTACTCATCGAAGGAATACTTTATTGAGCAGAATGCCGGAAATATAGCGCCTTGGGGTGATAAAAGCAACTACTTACCTTGAACCGACCACCTAATCTCTTGCAAAAGTATCATTGGGCCGGTTTAAGAATAGTATCACTGAAGGTGCAGGTTCACCTAGGAGTTCCGTTCCGTTGAGTGGTACAGGGATCTGCATGATCAAGCCATATCTAGCCATAAAACAGGTTTCTGAAACTGGTTTACACTTTCGTTCTTTGATTCTTCTCCGTATCCATAATTAACAGCATCTTATCACAAGCCTGTTGCTTTTCTGTAGAAAAATTAATTGCTTGATTTTTGTATTTATTATCAACAATTGGACTTTTGTGTCCGCTTTTGCGTTGTTTAAACAGTGTCACTATTAGCTGTTCGATAAGAGTGACCAAAATATTCCATGTGTTAAAATAAATTTTACGCTGAATTAATCATTGGGTCAAACAGTTAACATACTCCTCAACCCGCATAACAATGTTTGGTGTGATCTGCCAAGGAGTTTTATCTCACATCAAAGTCGAACAGGAGGATCCTGGTTTTTGTATTCCAATGTTTTGTTATTCATGTTGCTTGACAACCGTTAGAAACATGGTGGACGGGTGGACGGACGAACGGACAGATGGAGGGATGGGTGAATTGACGGACCGTTAGATTACCAGGGTTAGTTCAGACGAGAAGGTGATTGCGTGTGAATGCGGGTTAACATTTGACCCGGATTATTAACCGCATTGTCTATATAAAAGGAAGGAATGTTAAACCGTTAGAGTATGCTTAAAAGCGATCTCAAGTGAGTCGGATTTTTGTATAGAACAGGCTCGCACTCCAACCGATAGATCACGTTACTAATAAATTTGTGCCGTTATATTTTATTTAACATGCAGCTGTATAGTCGAACTCTATTAAATCAGGTGCTGTCTGGAGGGGGGGGGGCGACAGTGTTCAGATCCAGACACTCCATTAAGCCATTGTTATGTTATTCATTTTAATTTAAAGCTGATTTTGTTACGTGACACCTGTGGGTTTATCATTTCTCTACAATATCTTGCAGTTTAATGAAGTTGGACAGTAACATCCCATTGAATTCCAGGTTGTGAATTCGAGGTTCAAACCATCAGCACAGTTTTCCCTTAACGAATTCGAATAAACAAGCCAAAAAAGATCAGCAGAATGTATTAAGGATTGTTTTGCTGTATATGTACACGAGCGTACTGGAATTTGGGAACCAGCTATAATTGACAATCAATCAATAATTATTAGGTGTTACTCTCCCCTGGGATTTACTCTCAAACTTAAATCTTTTTCAATCCCGAAAAAAGAGCTTCCATAATCCTCCATGTTCAATTAATCGCCTCCTTTTAAAACATCTATAAGGAGATCATTTGTATGAAATTATTTGAAACGATAATCGCATCACTAACTTGTTATGGTGGAACATTCGTGGATTCTTTTCATTTTTCAATGTTGCAATTTGATTCATCATTTTACGAGACACACTTGGGCTATGTCGGTGTTTTAAGTAGTATAAAAGCGTGACTAGGATCGGCTGCAGTGATATATTATAACGAGAACGGATAATAATAGTGGGGAGAAGATGCAAAGCACAACCTACTGGTCTAGCTCGCTCAGCACGAGAGGATGTTGAGACCGCGGGGTACTAAGTCTGAATGCCGGAGAGTATGGCAGTCGATGCTGCCGATTCGATGAACTGCACCGCTTTGAGCGCGGACGGTTTTAGTGCAAAATTTACCTCCAAATGTCACATGGAGTATTCTTTTGCTTTCTGATCAGGAGAGGTGCCTCAACAGTCAGTTAAATTTACTCCATTAAGCTAGAATAAAATTGAATTGCTTTATCTTGCCCATACCAAAAGCCTTTTCTCACTTCGTTCGAAATGAAATAGACCCGATGGTTGGTTGTTCCCGAAAAGAATAGCTTGGTCGGATTCATTTATAGTGAATATGAATCGAGCATTACCCTACACGGAATTGACATCTATTTTCTAGGATAACTATGCAGTCGGCTCTATCACATTACCGATCTATTTATAAAGAATAATTTCCTCACAATTTTAGGTCACCGTACTGAAAATCACCTGGATCAAGTCCTACGAGATGTGGCACCATACTTTAATAAGTGTTCTCATCCTGATGGTTCATTTGCAATGGACTTTGGCAGTTCCTGTAAACCTTATTCAAGATGGGAGTGAGCCACCAATGAACTATGACCCAGAAATTCGCTTGGGTGAGACCGAACTTCCACCGGTGATTCAGAAGCGACAGCTACCTCCGATTGAGGTCATGTATGAAATAGTAAACCAGTATTTCACATTTCCATCTGAAGCGACATCTTATCCGAACGCCACAACGGACAACGAAGTTTCACAATCAGGTCACAATCATTCAAGGCAACCAGAACAGCAGAAACACGAATCGGAACAGCCTCACCTGGATACTGTGCAGTGGCAGAGCCGAAGAAAAGCGGAAAAAATGGAACACGGTGCAGATCGATTCAATACTCAACCACACCCAACAACAACACCACCCACCGTGATTACTCCTACCGGACCATTCGAAAATCTGCTTAATCCCGCTTCTGTCTTGCCGATGGACAACGAAACCGAGGAAATTGTCGAGGATTAGTAAAAGTGGAAGAAGTTGCATGAATATATATTTATGAATAGTTGAANNCCGATTCGAACACTCATGCTTTTACACACAATCCGGTGGAAAATGTTTGTAAGATATTTTTGAAATACGTAATTTTGTTTACAATTGTAGCCAGCATCAGCGTACGAATTACAAACAATGTTTTTTCTTCTTGATCTTCTTGACAAAATGTCGGACTTAATTGGGAATATAGCACAAAGAATAGCCGAAATCATTGAAAAGATGAGGTGCGCTGTGAGTATCAGCTGTCTAAATCAGCATTCTTTGAGCACATCTACACATCTAATGATCAGATTATCAATCATTTGGGGACAATAACACGTGTGTTCTTGGGTGAAAATTAATGATAGGGACTATAAAATTGTACAAAATCTCTCTGGACCGCTTTTTTACCTGTCAACTGTGAGCCAGCTACCAGTTTTCTATTTTGACACGGCAGGCGCAATTTTGTGGGTTACATGAACTCGAGGTTTTAGTGGGAGTGGTGAGGGTGTTCAACAGCCCTTTACTATAAGCTTATTGTCTTTGGGTTTGTGTTTGAAACCCACAAAAGTGAATCTACCTTCTGATTCCTTTTTCGGTCGTTTTCTAAATGCCATATAACTTCTTCGAATCTCAGTTGTGCGGTTGTTGTGTAGCAAATGGATATGCACTACTGTTGAGATCTGATAAGGACGATTCTCGAGTCTAGTGCTTCCGAATGTGTGAATTGCCGGAAGAAATGTGGATTGTGTGAAGTGCGACGAACAGTTAGTTTCAATAAATACCGATCAATTCACATCACTACTCACAAGTAACTGTGAGTTAAATGTGAAACAAAAATAATGATTTTACAAACTGGGATTTAAGCTTTAGATAGTTGTTCAAATGCATTATTGCTATGATAACTACATATAGACTCAGTTGAATGAGGATATCTCTAATCACTGTGACGGGGGGTATGTGTGTGTGGGGGGAGGGATTGTCACTTATGTTTGTGATTGGACCAAACATGCTTACCATCCTTCGCTGAAGGAATGTACACTTGCGATAATAGTAACGGTACTGTTAAGTCATGCTCCTTCGTCCCGCCCTATCAAAGACTATTGGAGTTCTTATACTGTACACTGACGGCTTTCCTATAATTGAACTTCGATCTCTCTGGCTGCCCCAGATTGACAACACTGTACAATACAACACAATACAATACAATATAGGTTTTCGCAATGTATCCTGGATCACTTCGCTGCATCTGTACACGTGCATACTGCAGTCTATGTGATCAGTAATATCTGGTCAGTAAATAACAGAATCATAGGCAGAGAACCAACCAAGAGGAGGTGTAAAAACCATACCAATGCCTTTCCGGTTGTGGCAATGGTCACCGGCTCAATTGGGCATTGAGGTGTATTAGGCGTTTTGGATGTCTGACCCCATCCAAAGAGCGTATGATCCGATAAACTGGACATCGGCCCCCAATGGATTGCGCTTTTTACACCGCCCCGCTGCTTTGCGTGTCAGGCCTGGGCAACCTAGCAGTATTCGGCCCACATGAAAAAAAATGGAACGTCTTTCTTTTTTACACAGATTTATGTACCATGATTTATTTGGCACACTCTCCGACCTCAGACAAGTGTGAAATATATATGTATATATATCATCCATTTATATCTGCAATGATTTTGGAAGAGATCTGTGAATATAACCTATATAAGAATATCAAATATATTGAAATTTTATTCCTTTTCATTGAATTTCCGCGGTTCTTATGTGCATGAATCAATTTTATTGACCTTATGAAAATTATCCAGGATTTGTCTGCAGTTGGAACGCCAATCAACCACATTGAAACGCAATCCGTTTTGATTTAATGCCGCAAGCGAATCCTTTTTGCAGTCAGAGGCTCATTTTCTACAGATTAAATTCATTTTTAAAAGATGCCTGAAGGTGCATCAGAGGTGACCCGTATTCATAGTCACATGACCTACTAAACTGTCTCTGTCTCTGTGTCCCACAGTGCATTAGGACGCTTTTACACAAATAGGTAATCATAACCAAAAACGGATTGCCTTCAAACAACTCTGTGTTCGCACCTTCTTCGGCAGGCACTGTCAAGCATTGATGGTGTTAGAAATTGAGATCCATCTAACCATGGTAAGGTGGATAAAACCACTCGGACAGAACACAGAAGGCCCATGTGCCCAGAGTGCGGGTTATAGTTTTCCGATTTCAACAATTTGCGGAATATTTAACTAAGAATAGTTTTAGTTTATCGACTAGTCAACTTTTTTTTTTCTCTGTAAACATGCATTCGAAAAACAGATTATGCGCATGAAACTGGTTTCTGATTACCACTACTATTACTACTACTACTACTACTACTACCAACACTACTACTATTATTACTGCTATTACTAATGCTACTAGTACTGAAGATTGCCAACGTCACATCAATAAATCAACACGAGTAGCGATAACATTCTTTGGTTAATAGAGGTACACATTTATTTACACATTCACTAAGTGAGTGCAACAACCAATGTCAGAGTAATTGTGCTTTCATTGAATTAAATGGATTTGGTGAAGAGTGGGCGGGAAAGACGCAAACGAAAATGTCATTTACAGTGATTTAGAATAAGAAACGGAGAAACAAAGAAGTGCATAGAGGGGAGAGGGAAGGAGCAGGTTAGGTGAGGTCACGTACTTCCCGTTTAGGTCCAAGAGTCATGGATGAGGTGGTGTTTGCATTCGGGTCTGGGCCAAAGTAACTAGAGGGCTTTGAAAGACTGTTTTTGAGAAAATAGAATTGGATCACCATAACATAATTAATTCCACTTCTTTTGTTGCAAGATATCGTTGCGGGAGGGTTTCGGGGTACTTTGTGGGCGATTTTGAACGCATCTTCATTTTGTACCCAATGTCCGGTATTCACAATGTGCTCCGTGATTGCACTCGAAATGGTCCTCGTGGTTCCCGTGCGTAACCAAACTGGCTAACTTTTCCTTGATTATTTGAGCAAACAGCCCGATCGTCCTGGCAAGAGTGAAACACAATCTGGGTCACTGGAATGGTGCCTAAAACCGTGGAACCACTATGCACAGCAAAAAAGGGAACATAAATCCAACAAAGGATCCGAAAAAAACAAAATCACTATATTGTAGAAATAGTACAAGACTGAAGGAGGATTAGGAGCCGATAAGAATAATAATTTGGCAGCCGAATGAATAAATTTAGTTATCTGATTATCAGTCTTAGATTTTATTGACATTTAAACCATACTATTTATTTGCTTTTTGATGAGACAATTGAAGACAGGTTTCGTGTTCATGAGCTTGTTTCAAGTTGTATGATCAAAGAACTGTCGCATAGGCCAACTCGTATCACACAGATTCGGAAGGGTGCGATCACTATACGTCAAAAATCCGAAACACTGAGAACCGGGAGAAATTAAAAAAGGTGATGAACAAGAACGCGCACGTAGTTGGAAACATTTTCAAACATTTCAATTTCAGCAGCAAGTATATCACCATAAACGTTACGCGGCTTGTTCACAAAACCGTTATTGACAATATCAGTCACTATGATTATAGATTCCTTAAAGTGTTGTCTAAGCAGGACGCTGGAACATCTCACGCTAGTACACATAATCAATGTAATCTCCCCGATAGACACTTGAAAGAATCCGGTTATCCCCCTGTGGTTATCCAGTCCTCGGTTTGTCAGACACGTCTATGTATGTTTTATGACAAGTCTTAGTCCAGATATCTATCCATATTATGTATCAAATGCTATCAGAGACGTTGTGGTAATTGTTTGGAAACCGGATTTGATGACAAATGCGGTCAGTTAGTTGTATATGTAAACAGAGATGTACATTGCTTGTTTTGTTGACGATCTGATTATAAATATGCTGGTCTCACTTGGCGATTACCTCAGTTCCACTTTGAGAACACAAATTCAAAAATTTACAATGCAGACATCTCGAATTCTGCTGATTGTTTCTCTTTTGCTGAATTTACTTAACACAACAAGACATATTGTGGTGCAATTAGGAAGGCTAGAAAAAGGATGCGAAGGAACAGGAAGGTCAAACAGAACCATCCAACAATAGGTCGATCGTTTTGTGGAGTTAGTGTTTTATTTAACAGACTGGAACGTGGTTACTATGGTGGAATACTCCCTCATCATGGATGAGTTTGAATTTAGCTGAAATGTTCATCCGTTTATGCACGAAATCGGCACGACTTCAGATTAACCACCTGTATTTAAAAGCCCGTAAAACGTAAGCAACACCAAGACTGTGAAATACGCGGAAGCAGTCTAGTTGGTATGTCTCCCTGACATTGGTTTCGCGAAGAGCTTGCTCAAAACATATTTTGACCTAAGATACTGCAATTTCTGATGACAGATTGGTGATCATCTAAACTGTAATATGCATCTGTACCAATGAGGCTAAATGATTCAGGATACGTGCAAACCATGAACGTTGGCCTTCCTAGTAAAGTGCACATCAGGGAAAAGTAGTGATTTACATTTCGAATATTTTGATATCCAGAAGTTGCTAAATGAACGATTCCATCTCTGTATGACAACTAATATTTTGGTAGTTACTGAATTCGTTGAGTGATATGTTTGTTCATGAGCTTCATTTGTTGCCGAAAAAAACTGAAAATTAACGAAACTCAGCAAGGTCATTAAATTCGATTTTTTTTCATATACTCACATTTTTGTGACAAACTGCAAAACTTTTGAGGATCAAATACTACATCATTGTGATTCTTTTTAAGTGTCCACGTTCAATTCTGTGTCACGTTGCGCTTTGTTCGGGAGATTCCCCATACCAGTTCACTTATGGTGATGAAGCTAAGGGTGCACGGAGGGTGATGTCATTTTATATCTGGAGAGCCGGTTACATTTTGATAAAATTACTTATCTGGTCGGAACTAACGGTTGGAATGTACTCAAATGTTGTAGAACTGTAAACATTCACAACCGAGACAGCGAAGTGATTATTTTCCTCAACAAAAGGAGGTATACTGATTCCTCACTTTTCATTAAGTCTGTAACTACTGAAATTCTCTCCATTTTCGATAGTACTTTACGCTGCTCTTTCTTTAAAATATTTTATTAACCTTTTTCCAATCAACACTTCTTCCAATGCACCTGGTAAATGCAGAGTTTGTGGTAGGATGTTAGCTAACGAGTTCGTGTTTAACAATATTCACCACACCTCCAAACGTTTTTTGAGCATGGCCACTCCCGTTTTACGATCGCCCTGACATGCCGTTCCCAAATACTGTACCTCACTCAGACCTAAGTGAGAGCAACATGAAGTCTTTTTTTCCTGAATAAGCCAGTCAATTTCAACACATCTGATTATTGAAGTACTTTTTTATGACTTAAAACGTTTTACAGAAAAAATCAATTTTTAGCATTCTTGAATAAATTCTTGAAGAATACTGGGAGGAAGAGACATTTTTGTCCCAAGAACATAGCTGGACTTCAAATTTGTTTGGTTAGAAAATAGTTTGATTGTGACGCATTGATTTTACAAATCTTTCTGCATTCTTCAGCCTCAACAGTTATTCCAAATTCGGACATCCTACAGACTACACAGAATGTTTTTAATTCGTTGAATGAATCCAAATATCAAATGACAGATTATACTGATCTCCTGGTAAAAGGATATACTGTTATTGGCGTATAGGAGCATTCTTATAAGCGTACAACCACAATGTCAGAATCTCATCGCCATTGAAAGTTACCTGAACAAACGCGAGGTAGTGCATCTGAAAGGGCCGTTGAGCGTTAACTAATTGCCGCATATCAGCTGTATTTAGGATCATCTCACACTCATCTCCTCCCGATTCTCATACAGATATCGGTTAAACCGCAGATTATCTATGACATGCAAGCAAGCTCCTACTTTGGATTCACAGCAGCATGCGACATTCTGCAATGATCTTTTGAATTCACTTTTATCCACTGGAGCAGTAAATGCTTTTAAAGATAAAACCGTTGACCTTCAGTTCTGTGATGCTGAGATATTTGTAAAGAATGTGTTGAAAATGAATATTAACGCTGTATGGTTCGCTTAGTGCTATTTGTTTTCCCTAACAAAACTTATTGTTTACACTATTTAGCACAAAACGTGTACATATCAACATCCTTTTGTCATTGGTCCTCAGACAACTAGCGTGAGAAGTATTTCCTTTGGTCATAAAGCTCATCCCCAAATATCCCCAAACAAGTATAGACACACGGAGAGAGAATCGGCCCATTTGTATTCGTCGAAGACAAGATTAACGAGGTTCAATGTTTTATTATGCACCAATACACAGGCAAACATCCGGTTACCACTTGAAAGTTCAATAGCAATGTGTTCTTGGTCTACTTTCGTTTTTGATAATCGGCATATGGTGAAGCTGCGCGCAAAAGAAAAACAAACAGAGGTACGAGTAAGTGATTGGGATTTGGTATGGACCAATGTAGTAAAAGCGAGTTATTTATGTATCAGTGGTTGTTTCAACTGTTATTCATACAGTGCCCATCATTGAAAGCCGGAAAAATTGAATTCCCCTCTGAATATGTCCACAACTTGTAGTGAAGTTTCGTTATTTCCTTCTTACCGCTTTTCACGCCAAATTGTGTAAATCTGTTCGTCAAGCGCTATCTCAAGGAAGCTAAGTTTTAACATTTCTATGATCTACCGCACAAACTGTAATGGGTCCTTTAGTTGCTCACTAAACGCGTTTACCTAAAGAAGTTCGTGGCTATATAGAAATAATATCATGCAAACTGAAAATTGGATAGCAGTGTTCTATCAGTACTTCTCAATAACATCCATTCAATCTTCAAAAAGTTTAGGGATGTCGAGCACCCTAGGATGTGTACGCATTGAGACTATAGATAAATATGATATCTTCCAGGGCCTTCGTCCAGTACATATCCGAAACACAATTGATCGGGTAGTAAATTTCATAAACATTAACTGTTGCAATATTTATATTCTACCATTTCAGCTCATCACCAAAAGTAAAACCTTTTCTTACTCCTTACAAACCTTGTTTCCTCGATAGGTTTTTAAAAGATATAATCATAGTGTATATATACATTTTACTCAAAGCCCTGGTTTGTTCTGTTACAGCATTTTTCCCGATTTGCTTGCCTCCCATCATCACTTGCAAAAATTCCCCATGCGTTACTGCCGGAGATTTTAACCGCTACCGTAACGCACTTTACCCTATTTGGGTCTGATAACTGTCGCAACCACTATACTCGACTTGAGGCTATGCTTGACCTTTTCTGTGTTATAAACCTTGACGTTTTCACCAACCATAAAAGGATTTCCGTTAGTAATTCTGACCACTGTGTTAGTTTAACTCTTCTCAAGGTCTACGGAAAAAGTAGACACTTGGAAAACATCCAACTTCTATTTTTGATTATCTGGACAATAGGATTTTCTTGACAAAATGTCCACACTTCAGCGAATGATTTCTCGAACAAATCTTCCCATTTTCTCTATCAGGCTGTTCATCACATTGTGAGTATCTTTGGGGTTAATCAAAATTGTTCCGATAGTTTTTGCCGTTCTACTGAAACGTTTAACATTCCTGTCGATCATTTTCCTCCCTCATTTCCAAGATACTTTCGGTGCAAGAATGAAAGTGATAATTTATGTGGAGAACGCGATACACTCAAGCCTCTATTCTAGCTTATCAGGAGTGAAATTTGTCGACCCAATCAATGAGCTGTTGGAGCTCCTTTGGTTAATCGGAGATGTTGGTGAATGCGGTTGCCCGCGAAACAGCTTTGTGGTACACGGTCATATGGATAAGGGTTTTTGGGACTGTAAGATTGATCTTTATCCTACGCGACTGCTTTCGATTCCGTGAACTACGGCAGCCTAATACATCTCCTGCATGATCGAGTCGTTCGGTTACGTTTGTGCGAAAGTTCCTAAACCTAACAAAGTTTACTTAATGAGGTCGCAAGAGATTTCAGTTTTATGCGCAATTACCGCCTGTTTCAAAGAGTCAGTCTGAAAACTGTCTTGTCTTGTCTCGATGCATAAATGATGTTCCTAGTTCACGTGGTTTTGTTGGTTTTAACTGATCCGATGATCCCGTTATATGAAAAGTAATCAAAGACAGCACTGCGCTCATTACATTATCGATGCAATAATCCTTTCTGACGAAAATTCTGCCAGAAGCTGAGTAGTAGTTAATGCCTGTTTTGACCGACCGTGCTCACAAATGGTGGTGTTGATGGTGGTTAATTAAGGCAGTTCATTATAATATCCCCCCAAATTAATTTATTTTAGTTGGCCTGAAACTAGATTGCACCATTTCGTTTTGTATTTCAGAAAACAAAAAGATATTGATTTACATCGAAACAAAGTAATTAAATTAATCTTTTCCACAGTGCTCTTCACACACGCTTCTAGTTTGTCCGAGTAAATAAAAACTTTTTGATCTGTTTACCTATTGTTTTGGATTGGAATCGTCAATAATCGATTATTTGATTTTAGTTCATTGAGTTTGAAGAACACTTCCGGTTCTAGCCGCATCAAATGAACGCATAGCTTGGAGAATGGTATTTTGGAGAACTTCGCTGACCACTGGTGCAAAATTCTTCGGTTGAAACCTATTTTAATTTACAGAGTGAGATCGGAGATAATCCGAAGATTACTGCATCAAAGCAGGCACGAAGGAAAATAGCGGAATCCCTGTTTTGATGACTAGAATAACACTCAAGCAACATGATCGTATTTGTCCCCGGAATCTATTGCACGTTTTTTGAATGAGAAACGTTCTGCAACTAGGGTCAGCGATGAGAATACTGGGGTATTCAAGCAATTAGCAAGCGGCGATCCGGAAATATGGGCAGACTGTTGGACTAGTAACTACCGTGATTTGCTGTGGCCTGAATTCTTCTCAAGGTTAAAGTGTTACTCACAGTTCATTTGGTAGTAGATTTACGGAAGCGAGATTTGAACCTCAATTTGGACGCTGCCTTCAACCCTCAGTGTGACGAAACCGCACCTAACGCCCTGAGCTCTAGGGTTCAGTTGATAAAGATAAGTGTTTCTGTGGAAAAACTTGTATTCAACTCACATACGGGGGTTATTTGGATGGATAGCCAAGTGTGAAAAGATTGAAGTGTTATGTGTGGCCTCGTAGCCATGGAGAACCTTCCAGTTAGCTTGTTAGCCCCAGCTGAACAAATGTTGCGTTCTATCCCGACATGGGGTGGGAGAGAGTTCCAGACCGAATACACTCTGACTGCTAATGAGTGATTCCGGCATTCCAATCGGTATTTTGAGACCACTAGTTTGAAGGGATAATTTTAGCAAATCTAGTACTTCTATGATGACACGTCTATGATATAACATGTAATCCTAAGTAGCTAAATGTAAATATGTATTGATGCACATATCGTCCGCGCCTGGTACATCAGTAATTGGGTAATAGATCTGTGATGTACCAAGGGATCTTTTGTCCTTCATTAGGTGACATTTAAATATTCTTCAGATTGTTGTTTGGCAAAGTTGAAGTTTTTATTTCGATTGTGGAACATTCGGTAGTCTCTGTAAGTTGTATGAGTAATTTGAATGTGAAGAGATCAGTGCCTCGTAGCTCAGCTGGTAGAGCGTAGGCGGCGTCCATGAGTGGGTTCGAATCCCACCGAGACTAGTGAACGTTTCACAATCGACATAAAAAATTTAAGTATTCGTCGTTTGTTTGCAAATGAAAATAAGGGAGACTTCATTGCAGTATTCACGCTGTCACGTGTTGTAATATAACGTATTTATGAATGCAACTTACTCAAGGAATCCATGATTTCTGAAAAGTAGATAGAACGTGAATGGATCGAGTGTTAGTCACAAGCAGACTGAGCTCATTTCAGCCCGTGATTTGTTGTGTATGCATTGCACTTTACCAAATGAATAACCTCATGACGCTGCGGACTATCAATTGTTTTCACTTTTTAGAATAAAACGGAACATAAGTTTTGAAAAGAGGAGTTATGACGTAATTAATTAAGAAGGAAGTCAACACACGTCAAGCAGCATTGATCCTAAAACAGAACATCATACTCTGAGCTGATGCAGAGTCATCTCCGCCAGTGACTGAATCCATCTCACCATGCACCACGAATATATATAAAATCAGTCTATGCACTAATGTTAACATCGTATAGAAACCTATAAAACAATAAGAAGTAATGAACCTTATCTTCTTTACTAGGGTCGAGAAGCAAATAGACAATTTTCTCTGTTGAAGCTTCCTTCATGAGGGTGAATGAGAGATTACTCTCTTGGGGGGAGGAGGAGGGGCTAACGGTTTTTATTAGAATGCTCGTAATCAATGTCATTTTTGATGGGCAACAAGTGAGTGTCTCGGTTTAGAGGCATTATAAACGGGTATTCAGAAATTGATCTCGCTACCATGGAGATCGTGGAACGTGTTCGAATATTCAGGTAAAATCATTTGATGACCTATCATTCCAGTGGTTTCCATTTCGTTCATTCGTGTCAGGTAGAACACCTTGAGCTTTTATTTTACAATATGCATCATTTAACTTACTCTTTTTGCTCACTGAGTGAAAGAATAAGTGGCGATAAAAGTCGCATGAGCTTTCTGCTGATTAAGTGTACTTCAACTGATTTCAACAACAAATGCAACAAGTGCCACAAAATATTCACGCAAGAAATGTCTTTGTTCAAGCCTCCTATTGAGTTCATACTTTAACAGTTCGTTTAACTTTAAATAGAGTTTGATACTGCTTATCAACTCTTCACAATAGGTTAAAAGTTACGACACAATAAAACCAGCTTAGTTTATTTAGAAGGGGAAATTTGCCGAAACCTGCAACAGGAGAAGTTGGATTAAGGTAGAATGGAATAGATACTGTTTCGTTCTGTCCAGTTCTCTGAGGACAAGTACTTAATAAATGTACTGAAAAGCTCGTATGAATGAACTGCTATCAATTGGCCCAGCGGTAAAACACGAGGAGTTCGGAGTTCCAGCCCCGGATGCACCGATGAAGTTTAAAGAGAGCCAAACTAGACTCCGGTGCTTATATACTATAGTACACTTTGTTGTATTAGTTACGGGTAGTGCGTAAACGTTAATTTCAAAGGGTGATAGGTAAACACCAAATATATATATGCAGTATCTGACGGTTGAAATAAAAGTGATCATCAGTAGTTGCGGTAATAATTTAGGTGACAGTAGATTAGGGAGCTAGTATATAAGCAAAATAGGTATATTCTATTGAATATGATTATACCTTCAAGCAGAGGGGGAAATACTTAAACAAATATAGTGTTGAAGTAACTAATGGTACAGTGATGGTACTGGCCACTCTGACGCTTCCCCCCTATAAATGGTAAACTGCAACTATAGATGATTGCCCGTTTGGATGTGACACTTTTTGTTAGGTCCAGGATATTGCGGAACCTGTCGGAGACGATGTGGGCGGTCTCACTACGACCAGCTCTTCTCTCTCTGTCTGTCAAATCACAATCTGGCCGTGTGTGTGTGTGACAATCGGCTAGAATCGAAAACAGATTTCTAGTCCTGACCAAATAGCATTTATCCCTTTTTTCTTTTCTATTGAATGTTCCAAAAGAAGTGATGAACGGTCAATGAAAGAGCTACTATAAAACACGAAAGGTGTCAATCAATGGGCAGTGATGGTGGACTTTGACACACGTTCTTCATTGCGATAATCAGGTGGCCTTTACCACTGATTCACAGTTTAAATTGATAAACAGTACAAATACAGCGGACATGGTCAAATATTTGTTCCAAGGATTTCCATGCACCTCGAGGAATTGTAAAGTTCCGAGAGAAAAAAGAGCGGTTGTATAACTTACGTTGCACAATACCATCTGATATATATTTATAAAATTTCGTAAGTTGTTAGTGTTTGTTTGTTCGTTTGAGCTTTACTGAATCGTTTGTTGTGACTGTTTCAAAGATCACCGGGAAAAATCTTGTTGATCAGTACTCGAGATTTTTCGCAGAAAACGTTTACGTCAATGTTGTGACCTATAATTGACTGATACGTTTTTTTGTATATATCTGTCACGGAACTGACTGACCTAATGGAACTCGTGGGATTGCACATACGTGGAATACCATACGTCTCTCCCTGAATTCAATCCCACACTGAAGCTTACTCATGTGTTTTGTGTTAGATTACTGAGTTGCTTATAACTGCTGAAGGCAGACTATTCTTTGATGCACTTAAACTGCAAGACAAACCTACGAAGGATGTGATAAATGTGTTGGAAAAATACTGGGTCATAGCTGATAGATGCATCCCTAGCCCGTTTGATATCTCAAATCGACTATGTTCCTTGCGTATCGAAGTTACTTCCACGAACTGCTGATAATATGCACAGTATTCATTCAAATAACGGCGACACCCGTCTTTTTTATTCCGTTGTGGACGAAAAAACCTCTAAAAAGTCGACTCCAGAAAGTAATCGATATACGTCATCTGATCTGATGCCTGGCACCTAAATCTGTACAAAACTAAATGTATTAGTTCCGTTAGTAAAGACCAAGGAACCAGAACTTGAGCGACAAAGTGAAAGCTACGTTCCAAACCATTGTAAAGTTAAACAATTCAGTCAGCAAATATGGAAGGATTTTAAAAACACAGAAGGGGCAGGGGAAACCGAGAACTACAATATTCATGGAAAACAAATTCGTGCACACCGCTTGCCAGTAGATTGACAGATATCTCGATAATTAAGACAAGACGAAGGCATGCGTCTTTTATCAATCTCCAACTGTTCAAACCTGTTCCCTGTCAACACAACATGGACAATGCTAATGGGACGGTATTAAGGAAAACAGAAAGAATTTAATTCGCCGTGATTATGGAACCGCAAAACATGGCCATGGCCAGGTTAGCATTCGTCGTCGCATTTTTTCATTTCGTTCCTTCTGTGAAAAAAACATCCCCTGCTTGGTTGTGGAAGGGGAGGTTATGCTGTGGCCTAAAATTGGCTGATACGTTTGCCATGCATGCCTGCGGCCGGATTGATTAATTGATCGATTGATTGACAGATGCTGCGTGCTACCACACACGCACACACTCACGGCATACGGACTGACACTCTAATACAATAGCAGTCGGCCCATGCCAATCAGATGTTTGTATGGAACTGTCCAAGTTGCTTGATTGGTTGACTGTTTGATTGCCTGCTGGACCGCATTCTTATGTCATGTGACGCTTGAGCCGTTTGCCTTCCTAAGGGTTACCCGCTTCTGCCTGGTCACCGGCCTACAAACCGGCTCACAACCATAAACGTACTGCTTAGTTCACTGTGCTTATATTAACCTACTGTAAAACGGGACACAATAGTCGGTTGCGATACCTCCAGGCGTTTGCCAGTGTAACTTCTAAGTGAAACATCTGACAAGTATTCATTAGCTCAGATGGGTCGTATCCCTCCCGAAATCTATAGATAAAAACAAAATGTCCCTTTCGAGAAGCACTTAGTTGATGATTATACGTGAATCCAATGTTGACTAAATAAAGATATAACCAATTGGTAGTGACCGTGTTCCACATGCAATACCATCAAAGCTCTCGTATTCGGTGGCACTAGATTTTTTCTTGAAAACGTATTGATTAGTCCTAAGTGTATGTTAATGAACCATTGATGAGAAAAGGAAGAACCTAGTGCCTCAATGCAAAACCCTTCACTTTTCTCACTGAATACTCTGTACAAATGTAGGAAAACGTTGTTAGCCGATCAAAATCCCCACAAAAACGGTTCCAGGTCACATGCTTTGGGTAAAGGTTACAAGAACTTCCTTTGTTAAACGCATAACATAAAAATTATTTAAATGTCCTAGAGTTAAGTTGAATGCGACATTCATCATGCATCAAGAACACGTTTTATTAGGTTTCCTCACAACGAAACGGAATTTTAGAAATAATAATACTCACAGGGAAGGGGTTTAATTGAATTTAAAAAAGTCAGTATATGCCCGACACACTTCTTCGAAAAACTCAGCCGTTGATGAAAAAATGATGGCAGATGTAAATTACAGTCCTTCTAGGTTTGAAAACAAGACTGTCGATATCAAGAAAAGGTAAAACATCCATGCGCATCACACTTGACCTACGTTTTTTGGGGGATGGGGACTCTACAATGAGGAATTCAAGGAGATTGTACTTTGAAAAATTTAAGCAAGTTATACAGGTAAAGTTACAAACGTAGACAAACTAGTTTTAAGCACTTCAAAATCATGACAAATTAGACACGTTTCCAGAATGACGTAAAAANGGGGTTGGGTGGCGGTTGATTCGTTGGCGATAAGCAGAGTCACATCAATGACTACTTTCAGATCATGGATTCGAATGACAAATGTGAACTTCACGCTGATAACAAAGGTTTTTGTTCACCCAGTCATTTTGGTAGAGTGAACTGGGGACAGGCTATTTATGTTAAGCGGAAGACAATAATATACAGTGTCTGATGTCTGTAAAATTTGAAGGGATTCATCTGGCCATAGTATTCCAGTTTGACAGAACCGTTAACCCAAAGTGTAGCTCAGATGCCACGGCACGGGCTCCCAACACGAATGTCTGCGGTTCAAGTCAACCAGGGAGACAAACATGGTGCACACAATGTGGTTCAGGCTCAGCCCAGAGAAAACAGCCGTCCAGTCCACTTTATTAGTTAACCGAGTATTTATCCCGCCTCAAGTAACATTTCACTTAAAGCGCATGATAGTATTAAACAGTAAACCAAACTAATATAGCATAACATTTCATTTGAGAAAGGAATGTTTAGGAGCAACAGAGTTTGCGGAAACCACTGTTCCCCAGTAATTTATTCTCAAGCTGTTTACATATTACATTAGTGAAAGTTCAGAAAAAAGATAAACAATGAGACAAAGTTAACACCAGTTATGGGTTCAGTGGCATTTTTAATCAATAATTTTTTACTAGCTTACGACGTCGCAGTGACCGGGAGGCGGACGCGTTGAACCATGACCGATTCCCGCCCATGAAGGGTTGAAGTGACTGAACCAAACACTATGGGGCCCAAAGATCTGGGGATCACCTTCCCTATTTCGATCAACTTGGCTGTTGCTAGAGTACGCAGCTGAACTGCTTTGTATTTGTTAGGGGCGACACGTGAACCACCTTTCAAATCGATTTCGGGATTCAATAGAATTCTGGTGTTGACTAGATGCTCCGAGGCCCGTCGGCCTTCCCCGGTGTGGATGATACGCCTCAATTCGGGTACGCAGATGTCGCGCTGTTTGACTATCATAAGATACGTCTCTGCCTCCTGTGAAAGAGCAGACTACAATTGGTGCCTTCAGCATTGATAATTCGTCCTTGTTTCGAAGCTGGTTCATCCATCTCCTACCACACAACCCATAATTTGGCTACGTCGAAGGTGTCACTAATCAGCACGCCCGATAATCAGATTCAAATTCCACTTCCAGCACCTTGTTAAGCTGAAAAACTAATGAACAAATCTTTCTCCCTTGTGGTTTACACGGGCGTTTACTGCTTTTGTTCAATGGGATTTCTTTTGATAAACCAATTGTGCTATTCCTTCTTAAGTGAGGCATTTCTATGGTCCGAATAAACCATCATAACTAATTGTACGCAGAACACACAGTAGCGAACAAGCTCGTTTGCGGTGATTCATCTTCAGGCTAATACATCACAATTTATGTCAAAATGTTTATCTGGGAGAGAAGAAAACATGAAAAAATGAAAAGAAAAATAATAAACATTCCATTTCCTTAGCATTTCTAAGGAAACTCGGCTCCTAAAAAATGACGTTTTGTGAAGAAAACTCTTTTATCCGTATCACTGTCACTCTCCATGAAATCATATGTTTCTCTCAAAAGGTGTAGACCGCGTCTAGTCTTAAGTTGTTTGTTTGGTTTAAGTAGCTCATATAAGCAACAGACCATACTGTGGTACGGGACAACTCCGTTATCGATAGTACGGCGCGAATCTGTGTTCCCGGTTGATAAATCTTGGGAAGGCCGCATAACCAAGGGATTGTAGACCCGTTTGGTCTCATTTGCTCATACACATCTATAGTTCGCCAATTAGCTGCGCGATTGAGGGAGAGACGGTACGGATATTTAGGCCAAAGTGTCGGTTTACTATAGATTCCATGTTTGAAAGAGATCGACCATTGGAGAGTGAACTCACATCCTGCACAACAAGAACAAAATTTATCCAAATGGAAAAAAAGAAACATGGATAATCGCACAAAACTTACCAAGTGCATTCATAATATCTAGAAAGGAGTGATGTGTACGGGTAAAGGCACTGGTCATTTCCACACATCGAATATATTCCGCAACAAACGCTACCATTTCAGTTTCGATCATAGAAAACAAGTCGATAGTGGAGTACGGAAATATAGCTTCAAAATCTGATTAGGAAACTAATCAACAATTAATGCGATCACTGATTTGTTAGAGCTGAAAGACTAAAAAAGAGATTAGTTTTTCTCTAACAATTCACTCTATCGGCGGTCTCTTGAAAAAAAACACGAAAAAGGTAACGTGTG
The DNA here is from genome assembly GCA_900618425.1 of Echinostoma caproni. NCBI lineage: Eukaryota > Metazoa > Platyhelminthes > Trematoda > Plagiorchiida > Echinostomatidae > Echinostoma > Echinostoma caproni. The sequence goes on from UZAN01043232.1 coordinate 29,707, forward strand.
AACTTTTGGCCCCAGTCTCTGCTGAAACGTATCACTTACTCACATTACTCTGGTCTGGTTAGGGTTGACAAGCATTGATTTATTGCCACACGCTCGCCAGACACTCGAGATGAAGTGCGGCGATTAGGAGGTACAAAACCGGTCATCGTGAAGTCGTATACCGAGACTTCAGATAAGAATAAACTACGTTCTCTCACACAACAACCCTTTGATTGATCAGTTCCTACTTCATTGAGATTTTGTTTTGCAGTTATTTGTTCAATAGAGATGAAATAGACAAGAAGAAACACCTACGCTTATTCTTCAGTAGTTCATAAGTCTTGTGGTTTGTTTTGATCAACTATTCAGACTGATTTGTTTCATTCGCTAGAAGTAAACGTTTTTGGAAGAAGATTGGTTTCGAAATTAGGGCAATTCTTTAGGTAATTAGGCAGTTCTTTGACTCTATCCATTTGTTATGAATTCCTCTTTTTTCTTCTTCAATAAAACAAATAGTTAGACAAACACTGCTGCAATACTTGCGCTGGAACTGTGAAACGTTCAGCATCCTTTGTGGGACCGGAACCTAATTCACAATTAGGTTTTAGTCTGCCAAATAACATAATTTAAACAATTAGCGCAGCCTTTAACGCACATCAGTTGGATACCAGTGCTCTCTAAATAAAACCTAAAGTGACAGTCAGCTTACAAGCTGCCTGGTGAATTCCACATGCCTCCGTAAATTGGTTGGGTGATTCGAATGAGAAAGGATCAGTACCATTGATGCGGGGAGTGTGCGCTGGGCAGGCAATAGAACTCACCACGGATCAAACATTACTTTAATCTGTAAAACATCATGCCTTGATCCCAAAGTGGTTGCGCCAGTCCATATGCACCTCCAGATGGGTTTTATACAAAGGATGATTTTTCCCTGTTGTGTACTCGGTGACATTTCTGAGGTATGCCATCAATCGAGTTTCATTGCACGGAGATCCGTTATTAATTGACAATTTCATCGACAGGTTTTAGAAAAATGCATGATTGAGTTGCTGATCACAATGGGGTTTTCAAAAACAGTAGTGAGGTAATAGGTTGGACATTAGACTCCATATAGCCTAACCATTCTTTGGATTAATATCTCAACGGTAATTAAACTACTGCTTTATGGCAGTTTTGCTAAATTTTGACTACATGTTCCCCAACTGAAAATATGCATGTCAATTTCACATTCTTCATCAGTTCAAGTTGATCCGTTTTCCCCTGGAGAATTCATAAAGTTTGCCGCTACATCTCCTTCAAAATCGCGGTTGCACCTTTCATAGCAAAAATGTAAATCGTTACTTGACCGTGAGAATCTTCTCTTCCACTGTTCGTCAGAAATTAAGATATATGATGAAACGATTACCTCGGGGGGTTTTCGTTATTAGTTCTCATTTGATAGGACCCTGATACGCATTCATTCCTCACATCTACTCACCCGAAATGTGTTTCGAGATTACTGAAAAGAAAAATACAAACGACCAAAACACAACATCCGTGATATTGTTATATCATACGCGATGTGCTATGGGAAAAAGTTAAACAATGCTAATTACAAAAATCTGTCAACCAGGCGTTTAAGTCGTAGAAGGTTTCTCCATTCACGAATACATTAAACGAAATTTGGTTGTGACTGCGATGTGAAATTTGTACGTGACAGTCTTCCTGTAGATGGTGGTCACAGATCAAAACCCATTGTATGAAAATTCCAATCTGTTTGTTTGGCTCATGTGAAATCGGTGCATAGAACACTGCCATTATAACCCTGTTGGTGCGTCACTAAATCCGATTCTCGGCATGTAAAGTTATTCTCCTCCTCGGCCAGACCGACAGTTACAGGGACTCGTTCGCAATCCGCGGGTAATGTCTTCAAATAGGTCATTTACCTAATCACGAACTGGTTTGCTTGAACGTTTGCGATCGATTGTTGTTTAGTTTTTCAGCTCTCAAGTTGTATTCTCGTTTCGTCAGCGATCAGAATTTAAGGACCTGTGAGAAAAAGAATACACAACTCAGCGTCTGTTCCACGGCACACTGTTGTCCATTAGTAGCATATTCATCAAGTAATTTTATTTTATTTTTGATAAATTCGTTCGCTTGATCGAATACACCATGGTGCCAGTGTATTCATCTGGAGAAATAAAACTGTAACTGTATGGGGCATATAATTGGTCTTTACAAGGGTGTGTTTTGGGGGAATATCTATCTCATTTGAATTTTTGAAGTATTCGAATAAACAATCTTCACGGGTTGCAGAATCGCCATTCCAAATGAAAGAAAAAGAAACCGGTTGGGCTAATCCAAGCTTGCAACTCTAAAATTGATAGAGCCATTCGCACAAGGTAATGGCCGTCGACCGTGTAGCTCAGGATTAAGGGTTTAAAGTCCTAACCCGAAAGTTCGCGGTTCGAGTCCTGACAGGGACACAAGAAGTACGCACTACTGACGAGTCTCAAACAGGACGAAACAACTGTCCAGTGCTATTTGTTGGTTATCACAAACATTTCTATCGTATGCCAATAGTGAAACACTCAAGAATATGAATAAGGCTTGTTGCCTCCTAACAAACGAATGCGCTTGCTACTATAGAAACTGGTTATACTCCCCAATTATCTCTCCGTCTTTGCTCACCGCATGTGAATGAGGAAAGCTCGGGATGAGGATGCACAAACTTTGTAACCTGGGGGTTTAAGACACAATCCATTCCCATCCTCCCTCACGTCCAGCTGATTGTACATGGCTTGTTGATTGAATGAAAAAATGAAATGTCCCAATTTAATCCCAACTGGTACAGAGCCCGTATATAAACAGAAAATTTCGTTTGTTGTACTAAAAACTTTACATCAGATGATGACCAAATAGTGTTTGATAAGTCAACACATTGGAGCAAACAACTACTATTGTCAAAAATGATCGTTAGGGATTTCTTAGAATAAAACGAACAGAATGAGTATTATTTATACTCACGGTGTCTCATTTCAAGTGTTCCTGAAAATGTCGTTTCTAATCACGAAAAAAGAAGCATAGGTAATGTGGACGAATACATTATTAGGCCGATCGAAATCAGTGCAGCACACTGATGTATGTATGATAGTTGAAATCACAAAGCAAAGTATTCTGTTTTAACCGCTATTGGTATCTTTTGAATTGGATGCACGACTATCTTACCGACCTACGCCAATTCACTTGTCTCAATGGTATTAGGTCTTCCGCTGTTACTGCAGACCAGGGTGCAATTTTATCCCTTTTTCTGTTCTAATTTCACATTCAGCACTTGCTAATCACCCCAAATGTTTTCACATTTAAATATGCCTATGACATAGTTTATGGATATTATATGATTCCACGTATATTGATATATGATGTGGTGAATTAAATTGTTCGTGTATTATCATCCCGGTTGCAAAACACAACTAAATGAGCATAGTTATAAGCATCGTTGTGATCGACACAGAACAGTCGGTAAGGCAAACAGTTCAAATTCTCGCCAATCTATTGTATTATCTTTATTTCGATGATGCATGCATGTGATGATGTGATGAACAGATAACTGACATTCTTTTGTACAGCATTACACTGGGCAATCCTGAGGCTAGACTGTGCTGGCTCATATGACGAAAGATGATCGGTTCACTAACATTCGAAATCTTGATCGATGTACTAGTATGAACGTGTTCGTTGTTCGGAAACACAAATGTTCACCTGGGTTATTGTTCCGTTTATTGCCTGTTTTTATGACATCTAATGAATACCCTTGAAAACTTTCAAATCCATGAGAATCACTTCAATGTCATTAACTGACCAGATTTACAAAGCATCTGTTCGAGGATACATTAAGAACACATTCTCCCATTTACGTTTTGGATTCTTAGGTTTCAGTGGTGCGATACTGAGGATTTCAAAATGTGAATTTTCTCACATAAGACATATTAAACTGGTTTATAATATTCTTGCATTGAGCTCTTATGGATCCCATGTTTTCAGATGGCAGAACTGTAGGCAGTTCATCAAGAACTGATGACTCCAACGAATTCTCACTGTGCTTCAATTTCCATCTAACTCTTTCCTTTTCTGCCGAACAATCAGTGTTGTAGATTAACACAAACCATTAGGACACTATCCAAAGCCTTGTCACTGTTTACCTTTATAACTTGGTTCCCTATGAATGGATTTCAGTTATTAAGCTGACTAATAATCCCTTGGGAGCTGGGGGAGCAGTTCACTTAATGAAAATCTCGCAAACGTACGTTTCGGATCGAACATGTGTATCCAGTTGACCAGAATTCCTGAAACCAATTAATAAAAGCACACGGTGCAACTTTTGTTACTTTGAGAACGTATGTACGTGAACAAAATGACACATTTTCAACCAATAGAGTTTCAAACTCAACTTATGCCTTACTATTAAAAAAGTGTATATCGCCAGGAACAAACTTGTTTGCATCTAAAGATATCTCGTCTTATTAGGATTCATGCGATAGCACACTAGTTAAGTGAGTCGCTGTAGCAGCACACTTAGTCTAAGGTAAATGATATCTTAAAATATCTTGATAATGTACTCAAACGACCGCATATTTTGGTTGTCGTTGACGTCGTCGCAGTTATCAAACATCTTCCTCGGTTGATGAGATTCGCTATGCAAAAAGGCGCGTTTCCACCAGCCGCGAGTAACATTCCTCATCACTCAGTAATCTGACACGAAAGAGGAATGAAGAGACACGGAATCTGAAAGAAGATAAACTCACTGTGTCTTAAACTCGTATACGAACGAATTAGTCGCATTCGATTAGAAAAACTTGCATAAGTCCCCCATGTGCGCAGTTTGGCTGAGCAATAATATATGCCTTTCATAAGATGAGTTAGATTTTTACACACCTGGTAGAGGTGTAAAGGTTATCACCAAAAAGCTCTGTTTATGTGAAAACGCAAGTGTGGTACATGATGCGCATGTTGGATTACGTGTACTGGGATGATGCGTGTTGATGTGTGAAGCATGTTCAACCCAGACCGTTATTGTGAAGAGTTACCTGTACTACTCATGAGTAGTTGGGTCAGAATGATCTCGATTGCCAATGTTTATTCACCTGTGATTTCAGAACCATCATAGGAGTTGAATTCATGATATTCTATTCAAGCTAACAATCATTTTGGCACTTCCATATCTAATTTCTGTTATTCAGTCACATGCCCAAGTAATAGTAAAACGGAAATTAAATTAAAAGACAAAAGATCCCTAGGAACCCATACTACCTCTCCTGGAATTTCTGATGCTATACTGTCCGTAGTGTACCGACAGTAACCTCCGATGATATGAAATGTTTCATGGCATTTCAGTCCGGAATTCGGTTCACATTTGCATGTGTGTTTGATGATAATTCAAGCAAAGTAATTTTCTGGGGCTTTAGCTAAAATTTGCATAATAACAAAAATAATTAAAAACAAAACAAAGGCACTCATTGATTGTGTTTGAAAAATGTGACCAATAAGAACTAACGATGTAAAACGTTCGGGCAACTTATCGGTATTTTCAAATCAAGACAACTCAAGACAGGAGAACAAGAATGATTACCCTAAACGTGAAAGATTTTGTCAATAACAAGCACAGATAATTTCATTTTTTTTCATAATTTTCAAGCCATAAAATGTGTCAAGTTGAACTCACGAAACATTGGATTGTCTTTGAATAAAATTTGTGTTTGAAAACAAAATCGTGGTTAGAAAAAGATCGATTTTATATAGGGCAAGAAAAATTTTATACTATTTCGGTTCGTAACCAGTGAAAAATATTTTCAAATTTCTTCCGATAAATTGAGATTTTGATGGATTGCCCCGTTCTGTGACTTTTATCATTTATTGCAACTCATGAAATGAATGGCTAAATTGATTGCGTATAAAGTGTCCTTGACTAATTTTATACTGAATGTTGGTGACACATAGAGGTTTAAAATAAACAAATCAAATCTGGAATCAACGAGTCATATTTGGCTACCTTTCTTTTCATCATTTCAAAGAGTAAAATGAACAGATACAAAAATCACGTGGCAAACCTTCATATTGAAAGTTAATACTTACCATCTTGTTTAAACATCGAAGCCATTTTTTTCAACAATTCTAAAGTGGGTACCGTGTAAAGTTTTCAGTTTATAATTTGATGGGGTAATACACAAACCAACGAAACAGCATTTGTACCCAGCATAATAGTATTTCGACCAAATGGTTTGCACTTAGACGTTAATTCAGAAAGTTTGATTTGCCGCGGTGAGACTTACTGTGCCCTTGTTTGCAGAACAAACAACGGTTGCACACAAGTTTACTCCCAATAATTATTACAATAATCGATAAATTTTTTCAAGACGTCTTTTCAACGGTTTGTTATGGTTTTAGGTTAATCTTATATATTGTATTTTAGAAAGCAGGAAGCGATTTTTGTCTGCTAAGAGTTCCATCTTAAACAGTATCAACAATAAATGAATACTGGCCAGAACCGGATAGGTTATCCTTTTTCATTCTCCTCCGATTCGTATTAACCTTATGGTCTGTAGTACACTGAGTCAGGGTTTATCTTGAACACTGATATTAGAGGGGGAAGTTTGAATGAAGCAGTGCAGCATTTTGGTTTGGTGTCTGTTCCGCTTCAGTCAATGTTTCTTATTACTTTTGAATACTAGCAAATGTATGTAAATAAACTTTGCATTGACCACGTTACAAGCTCGGTGGCTCCTGTACTTATGACTATTCCCAAATAAACTAAAAATAGCTTTAAATTGCTTCCCAGACAATTCCGTTGCTCGTGAGTCATGTTGGTATTCTGTGCTGAATCACTTCTCAAATGGAACGTCACTTGTTTGTACCACTCGGTGAAATTGAGGCGGTATCCATCGCAGGCCGTTTTGCTTTCCATTTCCTTCCCAGAAAACGTCCAAAACTACTAGCTTAATATTATTGGCTAAGGTAAAATCCGGTAAACAGCATTCAAATGGGGTTCCCCTATTTGAGGAGAATCGAAATCAGTTTGTTTCTTCTTACTAAAACAACTAATAAGAAATGAACGAATAAAAGAAACTTCCAAAGCACTCACTGATTTCGTTTTTGTAAGTTGATGATGATTTTGCTTTTAAAGAGANCGGCAATTGCGAACAACTGACCGGGGAATCAACCATGTCCTCTGAGGTCTAGCAGCTATTAGGAATTGCGATTTTGATTAACATAAAAAAAACCAGAGTTAAGCAAGATCCGGTGCATATTCCTGTCAATAAGAAAACATTTTTCTGAACTACATTTTCAGACAGGCTTGCTATAAAACCTTTCCTTATGACTATCTTTCAACCAATTAAGCAAAAATATGGGTCCCTTTGTTTGCTGCCTAGAAGCAAATTATTCTTGTTTTCATCGTGACTATGTCAAATTACATGAAGCCAACTTTGAAATGGTTACACAAGAAGTTGTTTGGACAATCCTGTGTTTAGGAAATGCAGTTAAGGAACTTTGAGTATGCCGTTTTCTAGATACCCTGAGGTCTGCCAGCTGTTGACCAAAGTGGCATTTCTATCAATGGTTATTTCCCGCTTCACCTGCAAGGAAACGGGTAGGTTTAGGATGGAATTATTACAATCACCGCCTACCAGCTTCTCGCTTGCTCCACATGACTGGGAATGTGCTAACTGAGCGAAAGAGAGAAGAGACTCTACTCAATGTGAGTTTAGATGTCCCTGTCAGATTCGTGTTAGAGTACTGCCTAATTTGCGTTTACATTCCAAATTTGTTGATATAATTCATTGATAACGAAGCAACTAGTCATTTTCTATTCCAACTATTAGAATGACTGGCAAATAGCTGATTTTGTTCAGTTCTGATGAACGATCACATATTCATCCATCTATGTGGTATGTGCGACACAAACACTTATAGAGAAATTGTGCCAGTGATCCACAGAATTTATAAAGTTCCATTCATTGTTAGATTGAAGAGGTTTTTTATGATCCTAGAAAAATAATCACCGATAAATGACGAGTCCAACGGAGAGTTTTTAACGCAAGTTTTGATACTTTTGCGACATCATGTCACGAAGATGTGCATAAATATAAGATCGAGTCAGACATTTTTTTTTCGTAACCTTTTGTGTCAGTTGAGTTATCATAACTTTCCTGTGCTACATGAACCAGGTTTAATGAAATCCTGTTGAAGCGCATTCACCACCGATCAAAACACAGATTGTTTTCGATGAATAATGCGCCTCCGGTTGTTTTGGTGACCTGTCCGTAGCCAGCCACTGTACCAAACATTCATGGCTGTTTCATTCAATTCTCAAATCACGCGTATTCCATTTGCCCCACTTTTTCTCTTCACAAAATTCAGAGAAATGCATTGAAAATCGACCAAGAGTAATGCCCTTTGCAAGCGTCTAGCAATAAGGTTGACTCACGCCTACCGCTAGTTTGTGATTGATCACCTATGCTTCTGTCCATACACGTGGTCTATTCATGGGACCAAATTTAGCGGGAAAAATCGCGTATGATCCGATTAACCGAACAACGACCGCCAATGGATTGGGGTTTCGCACACATCACCCGCTGCCTTGTTCATTATACATTTTTAGCCGAAGACTCCAGTTGTGTAATCCCCAAGAAAATTTACCCACCTTGACCTGGTTAACTTAGCAGTATTGCATCCACAAGGAAATCAAGAAACCTCTTTCTTCCTACAAGGATAATCGTACTCTGAGTTGTTTTGGGGCACAGTTTAAACTTAAACATTTGTGATATATATATATATATATATGAGTCGTATGTGAATGACTGGAAAAAACTTCCCTGGAAGCACACGACCGGTTTCGCGGTACTTGCCGCTCGTCAGGCGTGCGTATTCGGTAATCTTTTGCCAGGAAGTGTATGTTTGTCACAACTACCTTGTTTGCAACATATATATATATATCCACCAGTATCCATGTATTCGTTTAAAATTTTCAACTCACGCAATTTTACTAGATCATCGACTATAGTTTACGAAAGTAAAACACGGTAGGTTAGATACTGAACAGGATAGAAAATGTACCTGCTTGTTTATAATCCTGAAGGAAGTTAACTTTTATTCGAGGTATAATTCGTTATAGTATCGTGTTGACACGGTTTAGTATCCGTCGTGTGTCTTCGGACGTATTTCGATGATATGGAATCATAACAGTTGATAAACTTTTTTCACTTTTCATTTTACTTCCTTCAATTGAATGTACAAAGATACAACTTTCAGGAAGGGGAAACGACCAATCAAAGGGCTACCATTCAACACAATGGAGTCAAGCGGTTGTGGTGGGATTCGAACACAAATCTCCGAAGTGATAGTTTGGTGATGTTACCCCTCAATCGTTTTCCGGCGTGGTTGACTGTAGTGGGTTTATACTTCGACGTTTGGTTTTTTCGATGAATTTCTGTCGGATATTCTTTAGTAATCCGGTTTATTTCTTGACGTTTATCCTCTCTATCGGTGACTAGTTTACGAGCTCTAGTAATTAGGTTTAGGCCTATTGACATCTTGTTGTTGGTCGAGTGGTCAGAATGGTAGCTGAGTTATCGTCCCGTATGCGTGCCTTTCTTGTGTATCTTCAGCGATGCTTTACCCAAGTCCAGTAGAATTTAGGGTGTTGTCGGTCGTTTCCAGCGTGAACTTGATTTGATTGTGAAAGCGGTTTAAAAAAAGATGTGAATGGTTCGACATGCACTTTCTTGATGACGACATAGGTATCTTCCACAGAAGGCCGCCAGACTCAATGTTGCAGGGTTGTCGAATTCAGCCACCGTTCTTCCAACTCTCCCATAAATAAGTTCTCAATTTGCGGTGAAATGGGCGATCCCATGGTAAAACCGTCAATTTGCTTGTAAAGTAAACGGTTATATACAAATAACGTGGACTTCAGACGTAGTTGGGTTACTTTCATTATTTCGTCGGTTGTAAAGTTCGTTCGATCACTGAGTGTGTTCGCTGTTAAGACGATTTCGTACTATATCCAGACATTCAGTGATAGGCATTTGTCTGAACAAGGCTACCAAATCGTAACTCACTGAGCACTCATCACGTTTATCAGTCAGTGTTCTGAGTTGCTCTACTAAATGAAATGAATTCTTGATAAAATGCTCATTACACTTCAAGAGGGATCGTAAAATAGGGTAAAGGAATTCTGCTAACTAGTATTTATGCGTAATGGTGTAGTCAATAATAGGGCGAATAGGAATTTTTGGTTTGTGTATTTAGGGTAGATCATAAGATCGGGCTGGGCATTAAGTCTTTGGATATCGTTGGAACTATTGTGACTTACTCAACTTAGGTTTTAACTCCTGAAGTAGTTTGGCTTGGATTTGTTCAGGATCGCTCTGTGTTTTTGTTCCAGTAGTTTTTCATTAGGTCCAGTCGACAGATGTTACAATGCCTTCTTCTCGTAGTCTGCTCGATTCATGATCATAACTTGGTTGTTTCGGTCCAATTTGGTGATTACAACTGAACGACCATTTAATGAATTACGAAGAGCCATTTCTTCCCCATGTGTCAAGTTACTTGTTTATTGCTTTTGGTTGCCTAGCACCCACATGATTTGGACTCAAATTTTGTTGACTTGTTTAGCGTCTGATTTTTCAAGCTTGTCTTCTAAGGTTGGTATTGTGTCAATTAACTTCAGTATAGGTACGTCCATAATAAAATTCAATTCTTTATTTAGAAACGTTATTTCTTCGTCAGCGAGGTTCTGAATTGACAGGTTAAGATAGTGGAATGATTTGGTGGATGGATGTGCTTGGATGTCAATGTGTCATCTGTCGTCCTCATCTGTCGTTGTTCCCCTCTCTAATTCTCTGGTTGAATCTTCGGGTCAGTATACTTTAAAGATACTCTGTTCATGCGGTCGTTCGTCGTGGCTAAGACAAACTAATTTTCTCACGACGCCCAAGTGTTTCAGTGAGATCCGTTTCATTCATGGATCTCCTGTGACTATTCAAATAGCGTTTCGAAAATCCCACTCAGCTCGATTTTTCTCGGCTATCTCATGGTTGCAAACTGTGCAGTCCAGTTGTCTTGGTTCCACACACAGTATCAGTCATTCACAGTCATTCTAAGTCGGCCATCATAGTGTTGGGTCAGACCTTACAGAACCCGTCAGGCAGCGCACGGATCCGCATTACACACCACAAGCATGCTCGCGAATTGTCCGGCAATTTGAGTCCGGATTGGATGACTGTAGAACGAATCAGCCAGTGGTTGTATGATCGACCAATCAGATTGTCGAGGGTTGGTGCGTCACTATTGCCGATCTCAGATACCCGATTATTTGTCTTCAATTTCGTATCGGACCTTAGTGGTCGAATTCATTCTGACTGTTGTTTCTCCAGTAGTGTTCACTCTCCTCGTTGTTGCATGGAATTAAGCACCGGGCGCTCGTATCAATCGTACATCTAGGCCGAACACAATAACCAGTAGTAGTTCCTCTTAACTAGGGGATTAAACCCCAGTACTGTTCAGCAAACTAATATCTGTGATAAAAAAATACATTATTATGAGGAGAAGGTTACGGTCCGAATGAAATACAATCCAGAGCTTATCTGGTTCTCGGTGTAATGAACCAAAGGCAATAACTGTCAAAATTGAACTAAAAAGTATTCCCGGGTACACTTACATGTTTGAGAAATGATATCAACTGTCGGTTGCAAACAAAGAGTAACAGGCATGAAATGATGGAGGAAAAGTTCTATAGGGGGTTCTTTGTATTATTGTTACTATTGTTTATTCATTACACAATCATTTATAGCATTAAACATAAATTAAGAGACGAAGAGCCAAATGAAGGCCACAGTCAATTTACAGATAACAGAAGGAAGACCTTGTTGCACGATGATAATCCATAAAGTACCCTGACCGATACATATTCATTCGTTGAAAATAACTTCCAACCTAACACCTTGTAGAAAAATAACTTGGGCGTAACTTTCACGAAATTCGGGGATAGTTTGATGCAGTCAGAAATACCGAATATACGGAAACGGATAAAAAGTCTGGGGGTGAACTGAACTTTATTTAAAACTGTCGTCAGGTTACTGTATCCCTGTGAAATCAACACAGATAATAGCCATAATCTTGAGGCTCATTTGACGCTCAGTTTGATTCGCACAAATACTATGTGGTTCTCCCGTAAGACCCCAACTAGGGCATCCAAATTGAGACGAAATATAAGCATATGATCTCGTATTTTTGCAGCACAGTAAATGGGTTGTCAAAGGCATCAAGATTTAGGCTGATAGACAAACATTCGACAGTGAAACTGTTAATGTTCTCGGATGTTTAAAAGCAAATAACTGATAAGAGTTGCATTATTGATCATCAGCCAACAGAGATAAGGTTAAGCATAAAACGGTACGCAATCCTGTGGTAGCATTCATTTTCTGGTCTGTTCGCAATTGAATCTCACCACGACACAATCGGTGACCTTCCCAGGACTGATCACCCATATTTATCGGCTTCTCGGTGTGTCTCATTTTAGACTGCGTTGACCTGGATATTTTTTGGCTTCAATTTTCTTCTCCATTACTGGGATAACTGAACGCAGAATAATCAAATGTTCGGGAGTTTTCCCACAAAGGCGCGTTATTCTATTCTTAAACTTACAGTGTTCTAGCTTTGCACAGTTACAGATTCGGTTAGCTTCACCTTGCTGTGTGTACGGCCTGAAATTTGTTATAAAGATTCGTTAGGACAGAAAGGAAAAGTTATCTCACCAAAACTGTCTTCAGTATAACAGGAAAAACAAATCATACACAGTTAATACACTTACATCTTTTTCGAAGTATATCATTCGCGGCTCCTGAAATCAAACAGTTCCCGAGAGAGGATGGACTAATACGGAGCTAAGAATATATAGAATTCAAATATGTATCATTTTTTCTGGTTCACATAATAACTAGCTAGTGAGAAAATTTTCGGTGTTTGCGAGTGACTAATTATCAAATAGAAGCGGAATGCACAGAGATGCATCTAGTTGTGACTTGCTTTTTTCTTCAACCGTAGAACCCAGTCTGTTTCTTCAGCTCACGCTAAACACCTGCGCACAGCAATCGAGGGTCTT
>UZAN01043233.1:8333-21417 GCA_900618425.1 Echinostoma caproni
TCAACGGCAAATACCATGCATGACATTACCGGGTGGGACGAAAGGAAAAACACCTAAATCCCAATCCATCGAAACTTCCAAACTCGCTTTATAACTCACTCAAGAAGTGTTTTAGTTCGTCAGTGGAGAAATCAGTTCACTCCTAGCGGATGAGGTTCAGGTCTATACCCCGATCCAATTGGTGACCTGTGACGAATGAAGCACCGACCACATTGTGGAATACGATTAGTAGGATTCACTTTAAGTGGGGGGGGTATAGTTTCCTATTCGGTTGTTTCAGGAAGTGATTCAGTTGAACCGCGTTCAAATTCAGTTAATTGGTGCACGTGTCCCATCGAAGTGCGTGAATGCGTCGGTTGACGGACTTTGCAAACGAAGTTTTCATTTTTGGTTGAATCCTTTTCCTTTCACGCTTTTCATTCACACAAGAAAACATGAGCAAAACAGACAGTGGCCATTAATTTCGCAAGCTTCCTCTCCTTCACTTGTAAACGCACAGTTACTCAACAATGTCAAACAAAGAAACGTGCATTCAAACTGGACAAGTGAATTACGTAAATGCGTTTGTTTGTGGGATAAGTTCAATCAGAGAAAAAGCTGTTGNTGCACGGGTAGGAAGAGAGGGAAGCCTGTCACCATATGGTAGGGCGACGTCTGATGTGACGTGACCACTGCCACGGCGGTAACTCTGCAGCGATTTCAAGCGTTAAATAACTGTTGCTTTAAAAAACCCACAAAATTCCAACTTTCCGGGTATAGTATTGACCTGAAACGCCTTGAGTGTGTTGGTTTCGTGCTCGGTGTTTTGCAAAAGCCGTGCAACTGCGCTCGATGATAGTTTCCCCCCACTAAGGTCTTGCTGTTTTGGAACATCTTCACACATTCTGATTGATAAACCACTTCGTGTCCGTTCGATGTACCTCTGACCAAATATACATTCAAACGAGTAGATAAACTTAAAGGTGTCACTAACTTCTCAATCCAGATTAGTGTGGACCAAACAATGAAATGCTCCGTATAGGAGTCGATTAACCAGAACGTCATCAAACAGTTATTAGGACTCAAATTCGCACTCTGATGTGAGTTTGATATTTGGATGCAGACGGTTCAACTTGCGGAGTAATGTCTTTGCATTAGTTTCGTTGCCTGCAATAACTGATGTCTCATGGACATGTCGACGGTGTAATAGGCTTAAATTCTGCTCATCTTTCAGTTCTTTTTTCTAATGTTGACAAAATTTCAACCAAAAGCTAGCCCCAACGCGTGTCTCATAACTACTTCAATAACTTATTCATAGATATTTCCGTTGAACATGAACGAGCACGAATTTAGCGGAGGTTACAAATCACTCGCGTTCGCATACTTCGTTCACAGTTGTGAACTGTGATGCACTACCGTAGGGGGCAATGAAACCATTGTAATATTTTAAGTGGGATTGATAGTAATTGTCTTAGTCGAAATGCGTCATTCAGTCCGAACTTAGACAATTTTACACCCCTTGTAGTAATGAGCTTATTCAGCCATTGCTCCAGTTTGTGTTGAAAATAATTGACCATTAAATCAATTCATAGTAGTGGTTTTCCAGTTTTGTGCAGTCTCGGCAATTCGTGCAGTTTTTTCGCTAGGTGTGAACTCCGAGGTCTCAGTTTAATTTAGGAGTTTCAATCAATCAAACGTGTCCCCGGTTTTCAACTTCTTTGTTTCTTTTTTTGACTTGATTGTGTAAAAATGTGAGCTTACTGATGAGAAGGCACACGAAATTGATGGCCACAACCCATTGTACCCAAACCCGAGTTTACGTTTCTTGGTAATGTTGATGAATCAGAAGTAAGGAATGTATCGAGTAGATTGTTAACAACATCATAGTGACCTATTCGCGTTATCAGTTCCACTGATTAGTGCATTGTTTACCGCAGTCGTTTATTCGATCTGCATCGTCCAGTCATTCCTCTAAATTAGTCAGTGTTCTTCGCAGGGTTTTTGTTTGATCTTTTGTAAGCAACTGCATTATTCATATTATCACTTTGACATATTCTGTGAGCAAGCTAGAATCATGGTGTTCATCTGTATTTTTTGCAGTGGATAGAGGTCCACATGTGGTCGGGGCGCCCGAGTACGTGCATGAGGTATTCTTCTTCTCTTTTGCCTCTTTGTTTTCCCAATTTCCTCGTTTTTAGTTAATTTCTTTACTGAACATTTAATCGAAACGCTCCTCATTCTGTTTTTAAAGCGAGCTACCTCCATGGCTTTTAGCCACTTGGCACATAAGGCAGTGCACGTAACCGACTGAAACCATGTTGCTGACTCGTGTAATACGCTCACTGAGTTTTCCTCTCCCATTGTGTCACAATTTTGCAGATCTTGAACCGTTTCATACGCATGTGTTGTCTGGTTTCGTGTCATGCTAATATCTTCAGTATCAAAATTTTCTTCCTCTCTGTCTCTCGCCAGAACCATATCCGAAGGAACTGCGCGCACAAGTTCACATCACCTCCGTCTAAATGGTTCTGGAAACGAGATTCTACCCTATTTTTATACTTCTCTATTTGCATTGGGACATATTTTACTCCACTTTGGACGCTAATGAGCAAAATAAAGATTTTACAGTCAGACTGGAAACGAATTTTACCCTTGAAGATGAGAGGTTAAGTTTGGCCAATCATTTTGATGGAATTTTCGAGAATCGATTAAAACGGCCGAGATTTCAAGGACCTCCATAAGGAGGCTCTGTAGAAGTTGATTTTGCTCTTTCAGCTGCTTATTCCTAATAGCCATTATGTTTATGGGTATTGAAACCAACATGTATTACCTACGCAGTATAGGAAGATAGTACGTGAGCATTATATTCTTGTTTTACTTCAGGGTATATATATAGCAAGGATATAGTTTGATTCCTGACTGTCTTCCAGCCTATTTTCGTGTGGCACTTTTACAGCACGCTACCACCAACAAATCCTTTGGAATACTGAAATCATCTAGCCCCAATACGATGTATTTACGCACTCTTGTCCGATAAGGACTAACAACAATACTTATGATTGCGGTCTGTTATCACGTTCTTCAGTGTATCCGACCCACCAGTTACGGTGTCTTTCGGAGCCCAGGATGGATGGTAAGACACATCCAATCGCGCTATGGATTTCTTCATGCCATGTGTCCCTGTTGTTGACCCCCAAGTGATTTTCTCTAGCCTGCCAACTTCGATAGGATCTGCTGCCGTAAACCGTTGAGCATTCGCAATACTTGCCCCAACGAACGAAGCCCACTAGGCTGAATTGGAGGTGGTAACGAATTTTCCGCCGAAGGCTGTCGGTAAACACGACGACTTAACACGGTGTTGCTATCCCACTCCCTCTGTCACTGCCCAACTGTGAAAACATTTATAGTCCCTGGATGTCTTTCACAAGTTAACAATAAAACACGAAAGCAAAACATAAGCGATGTTTCAAATTCAATGAACTGATCCGTGAATGCTATAGGCGTTTCCATCCAGCGCACACAGTTCGAGTTTTGGATACGTGTAAACTCAGTCATTAGTGACGCAACAACCTTGGTGGGAAAAGTAATTGACTGGGGTCAACTCCTGATCATCTAGTTTCAAATTAGAGATAGTTGACATAGTCTTGCAATATCATTTTGCCGATTGAACACACAAAACACTTAACGAATGCAGCAATAGAAATTGTTAATCTGTCAGGCGCACATGATCTACTGCACTTCTAATCAGATCCCATTGTTCAGTTATTTCACCATTTTGCAAGGTCTCTCACTCGTGCAAAAGATTTTCTTCATTACGTGTTCAAGTTGCTGCGTCAGACAGAAGACCAGGGAGTTGGAGTAGAACGCATCAAGAGCACATGCAACTCACACGGCATAGAACGATCCACAACTTCATACTGATGCATACCAACTAGGTGGTAAATTTGGGTATCTTTACCCATCCAGCTGGAGCATCGGATTGAAGAACGAGACGAGAAAGAAGGGAAGGGGCGACTGACGAAGTCAGTTACCCATATCTGTTTGTTGGGGAACGAGAGCACAACGAACGCTGGGACATACCTCGGATGCGTTCAGTCTTTCAGCTGGAGCATACCGGCACAACTATCTCACATATTTTTCAGTTTTCTACAATGGGGTTGTGGTAAAACTCCTTTTATGTACAAGAATTGCAGTTAGTGGTAGCGTATGCTGAAATGATGAATCAATATCTTTTAGCGTTATTTCCTTTCGGAACGCTGATGCAAATCTGGAGCTGCATCTCACACAAGCGTCTATTGACGAGAATCTGATCGACAAATGGGGGCTCTACTTTCATCGGTCTGTACAATGTTCATACTGTGATGATCTGATGAATGAGATTTATTGTCTCCTGGATCGCACGGGAACTCTCCTGAAAGCATGATGCATTTAAGTGACCTACAGTACCCAGATCTCTAATTTGAGTCTCAGATATACAGCAAGGTTAAATAGTCAATCATTCCATCGTGCTCGTAAGGCAGGCTTGTTGACCGTCCTGCGTGTGTGTCCGTAAGTCGGGAGCCCTTTGATTCAGTGGGTCGAAGGGGGTTTCAGAAGATATAATTCACTCACTGCTGCATCTCACACAACTTTAATGGGTTAACCGCTTTGGTGAACAACAACCAAGTTGTCTGGGAGAATACTGTGTCGAAAATAGGAAGTAGGTTGTTGATAATAAACAAAAAACTTAAACTAAAGCAATCAACTTAAAATTCGATATAAGTCTGTCTACACGCATAATCCCGAGACAACTGTGCTGTAGCATCTTTCGGGTGGTTGTTATTTTATTGCCAACCCTCACGTCAACCTGCGACAGTTCTGATATGTCGTCATCCATGTGTTTGTTTACCTCTCAATATTCAAACCTGGTCCAACAAAGTCTCCTGTACGCGGAAGAAGACCGCTTGCCGGTTTCTTCGCGATCCCCACAGTGGTTGATTGTGGGTCCGTATGTTCTTTAAACATCCATAAGCGCAATTCGCGATTCTGAAACTGTCATCCGGTGGTTGTTCCTTCTCGTCTATTAGGGGAGCCATTTCGCGAAACCTTCGCCAATCCTGTACATATTTGATCATCGTCTTACTTTCACTGCAAATTTCCGTCTCTTATCTCTAATACGATCATGCACATTCTCAAAGCCTTACTCGACCATAACGCGTTTATTGCTTTTTGCTCATCTTAGATCTATGCCAAGTGTTGTCTGGGGTTTCCCAAGGATCAGCGGTCTATCCATTTACTCCTATCATTTATCATAGATTTCCCTCCGCCCAATTTTCTTCCCATTTGTTCCCCCATCGGTGACATTACCGTGTATTATGTTTTCCTGTACCCGTTGCAATTCATCAAACAACATTTTGCGTGATTAGTTTGCTCTATGCACATCACTGAATTCCGATTTAGACGGGATAGCAGCCTGTACCTTAACAGTGAAAAATGTAACGCATACAAATCGGGTTCCCGATATTGGTTTACTGTTTCTCGACTATCTATTTTTGAAGCAAAAGATAGAATTATGTTAAAGGTATACAGTGAAGTGTCCCTGATGCTGGTTGAAACTACTTTACTACTCGGGAACTTATTTTTCCCTGAGAAACGTCAGGCTCTCTGAATCTTCCTAATCAAGCAATTTTAAAACCTCTAGCAAGAAGCGGCAGACTGATTTTCACCTGAATTTTCTCATACTACTCTCCATACTTATACAGTAAGTTTTTGCACTACCGTTATCCGAATTATAAAACGTTGGGGGACGTAAATAAGCAGAAGTAAATGAAAATTTTGTGGCGTACAGAGAATCTGTATAGAATAATTTAGGCTATTCAACTGCAAGTCGGTTCCGTTAGAAATATCAACTGATAAAATTGAACACTGAAATCGAATGATGGCTCAACAGCCAATGATACAGCGCTAATTAAATCCTTCGATTATCATTGGATGACGTTTGGGGAGGGGAGAAAGACGCCCTTTCATGATACGCGAGGTTGTCAACCGTCGCGATCGAGAAAAAATCCACTGAACAGAGTTTCCCCACAGCTTCAGAAGAATCAGGTAGAGTCATCCAGTCTGGTCTGAAAGAAGAAAGAAATACACGAGAGTGAATTGCGTGTTGAACCGCAACGGTTGCAAACAAAAATATATATTGTTGCACTACTTACAAAACTCTAAGTAGGTAGACAATAAACCGCAATAATTATTCTACTAACCGACGACCGTTTTTCAAACGTCCATTTCAAGTGAACTATATCTAAAAATCCCCGTGTTGAAGTATTTGTTAAACTGTATCTAATACTGTGTTTAATTCGAATATCGCCCCATTCGCGAACTGTTATTTATGGCTTTTGAATTGCGTCGAATGTCCTCCTCCCAAAACTGCGCAGCTACCTCTCAAGGTAAAAACAATGCCAACTATCACAAGCCAAACTCAAAGAGGATTTATGAGCAGTGATAGGAAGTGCACAATTTCGCATTCGAATCAGATGTTCAGTCGATAGGTATCGTGGTAGAGCTGAAACTGCGATGCGCTATAAGCTATTTCACTCCCTCCTCTAGACAAACTGAATTTGGATCACTTTCAAACGTAATTCAAGTGGGTAAACAAAACAAAGAACGTAAGCAGGCGTTTATCTCAATCGCCAGCCTACTAACTGCATCATGTGATGATGTTAAATATAATAATTACTAATCGAAAAAGCCCTTGATTGATATCAAACAACGTAGTGTATATGTATTTCATTCATTCATTCATGCACACATGCAAGAATGAAAGCCAACCAGAGGTATTCGGCGCACAAGTTAAATATATCCACGCCCTTAATTATGAAGAATATCCGTCACCTAAAATAACAATTTTGCTAATCTCAATGTGAATATGTAGTTTTTTACCCTCATGTAAGCAGCAGGATACCGTGAGTATCCCGTGTTTGCGATAAACATTCCCTGATAAGCAGCTGTTTATTGATTGATAATTACCCAGCCCGAGCTCTTCCTTACATAGCAGATAAATGATTGAAATGTCAACTATTCCCAATTTTCATTTCGTACAGCACACACATTCTGAGCTGCTTATCTGCTTTTGTTCGCCTCGTGTGTACAGTGAGCCTTTCATCATTCAATCCTTCTTGTATTGGACAAATATGGAAGGTAACATGACCCACTTGAAGGCCGAAAAGAGTAGAGTAGTAAGGTTGGGACTGAAATAACTGAATCACACAATATTCGATCTGAACGAACAAATGTGTTGAACACCAAAATGACTGAACATTGAATCTATAATAGAGGTGTACAGAAAAAGATAGACAATATTGATCTATTTGAAAGTAAAAAAATCTGACTCAAAAAGGAATGAAGCATATAAATGGAATCAGTCATAACATGGAACCTATATTCAGAATTCGGATAAAAAGAGTGGAATTTTAACAGAAAGCAATCAATAATACACTTCTCACAGAGTGAATGCAATACCTGAGTATAATGTCGATAGTTTGGATGAAAATTGTGCAGTGCATCCACAAAAATATCTCGCGGATCGATGGACGATCGCAATCCGGCAGAGATGCTAGCTAAGGGCGCATCCGCCGCACCACGATTATCCCAGACTGTGTACTCCGACTGATCGTCATCGTTGGTCTCTCGCGGATCTGCAATATCCCATGGTAACGGTTCACCTCTCCCCTGACCCGGCACACGATCGGTGAACGCAGCGGTTCCAACTAGCAGATCGGTGCGTAGGGTTTGAAGCTTTTTGTTCACAGATGCGGATTGAGGTTTGAAGTCCACCACACCCGGGTCACCAAGTCCACTCCAGTCAGAGCCCGCATCGGGCATTTCTAGGACCAAACGAGGTGGGTGACTGTAATACAGCACAAGACAGATACCGGAAACAAAGAAGGATTATCATGGGAATAGAGTGATCAAGCGTGCGAGAGATTTAGCTAATTGAACCGAACTGAAGGGGATGTGAACAAAATAACCAGACGTCAAAAGCATTTAAGTGACATGACTCATCATGAGGCATCTCGATGCATCCTTAAACGGTGTACACATTTCGTCTTGGGAATGGGGTGTAATAAACCCAAATCATCGCAACCTCGAACCGGTGATTNCCCTGATCAGTTCATTTGTTAACCGCTGAGTGTGACTGTTTGTGAAAAGTAAACCGTTTATCCGTAAGGAACAAGACAGCTCGATAATATACCGGTCGCAATGTACGCTTAGGATTTGGGCGATATTCTGTGCCAATGAGGAAAAATAAACACGTGTGTGCAACTCAGTTTAACTTAACTTCAGACATTGTTCCCCACGTTTTTACCCAGCTTCACAAAAACGTTTCTGGGGGTCTTGCGAGCGTCAACTGAAATTTGCTCCAAATGATATTTTTTTCATTTCATGATGATCGAACTTGTACAGTTACCTTTCTTTTAAAGAACGACCCACTTCGGACGGTTGATCAGATGATAACTATCACATGGTAGATCGGTGATCCCCTCTTGGGGTTGTCCCTCCGAGGAAATTAGTAAACAAGATGGGAACTCCGGAACTGGTCAATTAGAACAACGATAAAAGTGTTCGATTACCTCGTAGCTGATACCAACAATCAAACTCCTGAATTTCCATTAAGTTTGAACCATTCTTAGTGTCTTCACTCGGCCAGATTGGCAGACCATGCGATAAGCACAAGTAGTGAGGGACAAGCTATACAATTTATTTACCTATCTATCTATCTATTTACTTACGCAACAATAAAGATAACAGAACATGAGGGGTCGATCTAGTTTCAAAAGACAGTAGTATTGTGCTATCTGATTGATGACGGTGCACTTTTATTTTTTGGCATGTACTGATTCACAGGAGAGAAAGCGTATTTCGAAAGTAAGAATAACCCGTTACGTCAGATACCCTCAAGTAACGGTAGCAACCAAAACAAAGCTTCCGG
Source organism: Echinostoma caproni (assembly GCA_900618425.1). NCBI lineage: Eukaryota > Metazoa > Platyhelminthes > Trematoda > Plagiorchiida > Echinostomatidae > Echinostoma > Echinostoma caproni. Next base: position 17,281 of record UZAN01043233.1, read on the forward strand.
TTTGCTTTAAAAGAAAAACCGGCAACTATGTATGCAGAAACAGCACAAACCTTTCGACTAGGTGAAAGATGATATCGTATTCACTCTATCTATTTGTAAGGAAGAAAAGGTATATTCTAGTGCATTCTGGAACATGTGTGCGTGAAGGTGGATGGTAAAATAGTGTGCAATTGCATCGCTCAACTGAGGTGTTAAATGCTAACTTTGTTCACGGCTTTCATAAATTGGTATTCTGAAGAATACACAAAACACAATTTAAAATGTGTATGAAACGGAGATAGACCCTCTTGACTGGGAAAACTGTCGTGTAGAAGGATGATATGCACGCATGTAACATGCTCCATTCATCCCGTTTTTACCGGATCACAGTATTCGTTTTAGCCCGAAGTACAAACGGCAAGTGTCGTTTTACGAAGGCATAATTGAACATGTCAACACAGCATAGCGTGATAATCCGTAGTGTAAGTACTCATACAGGCATTGTGATGATCAATGTTGAGGACTGTGTCCGGGTGGACCAATCAAGGATGAGTCCAACTGGTGTGTCTGTTTCACGATCTTACTGGCCTTAGGCCAGGGCAGCAGTAGGGTCTTGACAAAATACAGATCTATCTTTGCCAATTTCAGACTCCTCTGGGAGAACCATGGGTATATTTTGTGATCGAAGGCATAATTGTTATGCTGAGTTAACATATCGCTTAACACTCGTGAGCACCTCACAACATCAACCCTGGTTATCGGGTCCGAAATCAAAGGGGATTCCGTGAGTATGTACTCCTGTACAGTCCTAAGACGACAAATCAAACACCGTGTACGGGGAGGTCAAGTTGACCCTGCATGACGGACATGGGTACACCGATAAAAGTACTTCCGTAAGCAGTTTCACACAAATAATTTATTACGCTGCTGAGGCTCAGTTTTTACTAGTTCAAAGGGGTAAAGCTTGATATTAAGGACTAAGGAATAAAAGGTGCACACCCCAAGTACAAATGGTGTGTTACGGTCAGCAGTTCTTGATACAAGTAACCGCACCGATGTTCACGAGTGGGGCGCGAATTCACCGAACGAAGTGGACCGGTTCTGGACAAAGTATACACAGACTTAAAAACACTGCCCGGTGCTGTCAAGAGATCAACAATCGTTGATGTTCAGAAAAAGAAAACAGTGTGATCGATTTGGAAAAAAAACAATGGTGACCGCGTATTTCTATGCCTTCGATGAGCGATATATTCAGCAAATTCGTTCGTAGAAAACATGGTCCGACTAAAAGGTACACACTGATTAATTATGCAGAAGCATACGTAGAAATGCATATCAGAACCGATCATGTGATCGCTCGATTGTGATAACTAGAGTTCCTCTTCAATGCATCAACAAGGAGCCATATGGTACGAGGAGGAATCGTGCTCACATGACTTCCTTAACCGTGACAAATATCGTGAGGTGAAAAAACGAAACTGAAAGTATTCAATTCACTTTCAAGCAATGCTAGACAAATCACTTTTCAAGTTATTTATGAGAGAACAAAGGGCAGTTTTCTTCCACCGGCTCAGGAAGACACTGATATTCCAAAGGAATAACATCGAAAGATGATTAGGTAACTAAGGTACGAATGAGGAGGAACGGGTTGGAATTCGAACAGCAATACTTTTGCGTGTTTCCATCGTAAACTTTGAGGTCACTTTACAAGCGGTGACGATGTCATCTGGGCTGATGATGAAACGTTTGCAAACAAATTGCCAAGCGCGGCGAACAAGCGAAATGGAATTGAGGCACTCTGTTTGTTTACCATTTATGTGCTCTCTATGGGTGTTTAGAGTGCATTGGACAGGCCGTGTAGCATTCGTGTTACTGACTTCGATTGTGAGACCTATATCACCGGTGAACGGCAATCCTTATCTATTAGACCGTAACTAGGAGGATGGGAAGAATCAACTGAGGCTTTCTTCACCACACTCTTACCACAGGTCGCGTACTAGCCATAGAATCGCTTCTTCCAGCTTTGATCAACACGTTCGAAAGGAGAGTACGGGAAGATAGGCGATGTGCACGGATGCGCGAAACCTGTCAGAGGCAACGAAGGCAGAGACAAGGACTATCAACAGATGACGACGAACATCGTCATTGTCCATCTGACATTCCAGTCAGAAGGAAGCAATACGTCGGAAACATCGGTGGTCAACCGGAGCGAGACGCCAATGAACTCAGTCACATTAAACTTGCAGTGGTGAATGACACGTTCACAGAGTAACGAATGTATCTCTCGAAACAAAATCTTTCAGATTGTTTCACATTAGAATAAATCAAAAAGTCAGTCTCTTTCATAAAGGTAAAGCCCAAAGTGAGTAACCCAGCAGAGAAATTCAGAACAACCTCAAAATCCGTGCATCGGCCGGAACCTTAAATCTATCTTCACTCAGTGAGTTCATCTTAGTTGGAACGTCCTAGGTATGGGGACGTTATCACGGTTGCATATCATCTGCAACTCCTGCGCGCATTTGGAATCGGATGTATCTTCATCACCCGCCCGGGTGTCACGATTAATAGGCCAAAGTGACATCTTTAATCATCATGTGAAGACTTGGCGCACAGCAAACAGGACCGAAAACCAAAGATAGGTGAGTGGGATTGATGAACCACTTAATGCTTTGATAGAATGGGTGCGGTGTTGAATCCCGCGAAAGCAAAGCTCTCTACCACAAAAGTTGGTTGACTGTGGCGGGGTTCAAGCCTAGTGATCCAAAGCACGCCAGTGAGAGCGAGTTGCATCGTTACTCCATAAATAAGCTGAAGCGTTACTCGAGTTGCGCAAGAACAAAGCTGACAGGATAGGACGAAATCATCGAGTATCATTCACCAGTAGAAATCAAGGGAAATGTGAATGGAATCACACGGAAGACACTGAGATTCAAGGCCTCAACAATTCAGTCACCATTTATTTTAATCCAAATGAAACGAAGCAACCGCCCTTTCGAATCTGAGACACTAATTGACACAAATTCTAGGGAAAACTCGCCAAAGGAAGACAGATTACACGCCATGTGGTAGAGCCCGGATACCTCTATAAGTTGGGTCTGTGGTCTAATTTGAAAATAGCAGAGAACCGCGGATTAGTTAGCAGCGTAGGTGGTGTCCTCGTGTGGGATCAAATCCCAGTGTGGCCATAGATCTAATCTATAAAATGATCTATTTTCGTTAAATCAGTGAGTGAATCGATTAGTCAACAAGTGGGATTTTGTGTTTCAATCTTCGAACATTCACTTGACTGCCAGGACAAAATCAGAGCATAAAACTGAGAGAAGATGGAGGTGAAACGCTCGGAGATGAGGTAGAGAGCGCTGAACTGCATTACACAATGATCAAACGTTTATGATTGAACATGAGAGAACAGAACCATAGACGTGACAATATCGGATGGTGTTCAACAAGGCTAGGACTAGACTGCGATAATGAGAGGAAGTGAAATATACAAAAAATCTTGTAACAAAATACGATGATAAGAGTAGGAAAATGGAGCACTGATATTTTCATTAGAAAAACTACATCTGATTGGAGGGAAATCACGGTAATCACAGAGAAGTACACTCGATCTAGAGTGCAGACTGCATCGGGAGGGGGAAAAAGTTCATCCCTGCTGTGATTAGACACTTAGATTCTGAACAGCGGGGATACGTCAGGGGATCGAAAACATAATGTTCATCCCGGTAAGTATTCTCCACTGATTAGAGGTTCGTCGAAGTATTAAATTCAAGTGCATTCATATTTCATAACTTTTTCCAGAAAAGGTGAACAAACATCGGACTAAGAATGGGATTACNCAAAATGCACGAAAGGGAAACAAGGTAAGACGGAAAAATATTATTGATCATCCCAAGTTGAAAGTCGACAGTTATATGAGAGCATATATATTTTCATAAAAACAACCCTTTTTTGCAACACCGGATGATTTTTGGATGGACAGCTCTTTCAGAACCATTGAAGAATCAATACTATGATTTGATGTTTTGTAGATGGATTAGGTGCTATTAACAACAACAAACGTGACTTGAGCGTCCTTATGGAACGTTTCATAATACGTAGTGGAGAAAGAGTTCGGTTGTCGTATAAAGATTCAAAGGTTGTATCAATCCATACAAA
>UZAN01043233.1:22096-34382 GCA_900618425.1 Echinostoma caproni
GCTGACTCAGTTAGGTGGTTTGCCCGCGAGTCATGAAAGGCGATCAGTTTGTTTCTGGACTATATCGCGAATAAATACTGCAGTAATTCACCCTGTGACCGCAAACAGAGTTACTCGAGGAGTATCATCCTGCACGTACAACAATCCCTGACATGAAAGGTTCGTGAGTTGATCATACACCAAAAAGATTACATTGAGGAGCTGAAAGGAATACCTGAGTTGACTGTGTTCACAGTCTTTGCTCAATGTCAATGGTCTGCGTGATAAGCATGGCAGATGCAAGAATATCTAACACAATCCAAAAACAGCCAAACGTACACACTCACAAATTCAAACCAAGCATACCATTCTCACGTGACCGAATACGAATTCAGCGGTAGTTTGGCAACGTATGAGACAGTGTTCCGAATTCGGAATACAGTTCCGGTAGACAAGTTTTCAGAGGAGAAACGGTAGAATCACGGAGACCATAACCAACGAACGAAAGGGATAATTATTCACACTGCCAATTCCTTCTCCTTTGAGATAAGTGATAATAGGTACAACGTGAGCATTAGTCGGAGAAAAAAACAAGGAAATATATTGACAATGATACGCACAGACACAATCGCATGGATGATACCGCACGAGTAGAAGCCGGGGATTTGAATGCACCAATCAGAATTACTTCTTACTTTCCGATCGAATTCGGAAAAACATGAACTTTAGAAAAAAGATCGTTCAACCAAAATTCAGATGAGAATTTTACCTGCATTGCTAAGAAAGCTTTCTCAATCCAAACGACAACCATGTATTCTTTAACCATCCATGTACGATCAAATGTTGTACTATGTCAAAGGGGTGATGAAATATTTTGTTAAGTTTAATTGATTTCGTTATACTGTGCACGTTCCAACTTTTCAATTTCTCTAAACGTTCCACGAATATCTGTTTTTGACCAGATGGAAACATCTGGTTGCCGGGTGCAACTATGCTAGTCGTCAGCAATGATGAGGTGATTCGAAACATATATCCCAATCGATCAGAGGAGCATGTGTTAGGGGCATTGGTTTTTGTTCAACTGCAAGACTACAAGGAAAGTTCGCCACATTAACAAAAATAAGTGAAATGGTCATGCGCTTTGTAAACGGATAGAGCAGAACCAAGACGAGAAACATAATGCATGTGGAGCGATACAGTTTTGCTAATTGATCTTAACGCAACCGTTTCTCGTTCAGAATTATTAGGGAAAGGCTATGGAGGATAACCACATTCTGAATGTACTATCTATAGAAAATCACAGTTGAATAATTTGTGGAAATCACGCGCGACGGATGTCGCGTTTCGCAATCTCACCCCCGGAAAACAACTGACTACAAAAATATCCTAATGCTTTATAACGCAATCGAACTGAACACTGATACCCTTTATTGTGATCGTCAGAAAATGAATATGATATGAAAATGAAGGCATATATTGTTATTATTACTACTATTATTAGTAGGATCACATATCATAGAGTGATAAACTGTAATACAGGCAAACTCCATACTTGAAAACACCTGTTGTTGGGCCCCTATTTAAGATGCTTTTATTGTTTATTGCTACCTTGAGGATAAATTGGATCAGTTGGAACTACACAATGGGTCCATCGGTTAAGAAATTACATTGAATTCGGATGGAAGAAAAGCCCCAAAATAAATCATCACCACGAACCCTAGAAAGATAAGGATGAGGACAGTTCAGGAGGTATGCATGTGCTTAAAACCGAAAATGCTTGGGGTGCAAACAATTTTACGAGAAGTGAGTGGGCTCAATGCTATCTCTTATTTGCTAGGTGACTAACAAGATCTGCTAGTGTGAACGTCAACCAGCATCCACCAAGCTACAGATGGCACAGAGAAAAGAAGATTAAATACTGATTCCCTCAAGAACGGCTTCATATCTCCAGACTCTGAAAGCTGCAATAAGCGCATCTCTTACGCATAAAAATCATACACTGTATTGAGGTCAAAAGGCAAAGAGATTATAGTGGAAACTTTACAAAATCCAGTTGGATGCAGATCAGGCCTTGGGTGAAAAATTCGTGGGTTAGAATCACTGACAACTGTGTTAGCAACGCATAAGGAGCGGACAGACAACTTGAGTAATTAGTGATCATTTGGGAATACATCGTTACTGAGGAAAACAAACTGAAGGAGATGACCCAACAGGAAACTGTATCATAAGAAATTCACGCCGAACTTCGGGGTTTGGATATTCAAGACGATCTCCAGCAAAAGATGAACTGACTCCAGTTGAACGATCGCCGTTTTTCGTACAGGTTGTAAGGTTCGATCTTCTGGTCTGGGAAGTCGATGCAGTCCAGTGCCCGTGGCTTATACCACTCGATCACCAAGTACTCTGCAGAATTGATCCTATTCAGTTTTCGCCTTAGTTACTTTACATTACATCTGACTCCTGGGAGAGGATAAACCGGGTTTATGGATATGCCGAATTGTATCTACCCACGCTCAACGGCAAGATAGGCGCAGATTCAGATCTAACCTGGCATCCATTGGCGATTAGCGCAGACGCGGCAGAGGCCAAGGTTTTTTGTATTTTTGCTTATCGTGTCTAGCCCGGTTTTTAGCTGACCACCGTGTTAACAATGCCAATTTGGACAGGGAGGTGGTGTCCAGGCAACTTTCATCAAGTCGTTGTCAAATTTACAAAGTACGTGATCAAACCATTGTAGTCGTCGCCGTTGCGTTAGCGTTCGCAGCCGTATGAGATTAAAACACCGATTTCTGACTGCTTCACTTGGGAGCTGATCCCTCCATCAAATTCCCAGAATAAGTCTTAGGCACCAGGAATCGAAATATGATAATCGTCGACAGTCTTCGATTCTACGTGGACAGGTTTTGCAGCTTTACAGTAGGAGAGGACGGACTGCTACAGAGAAAACTCGCATTTTGTCATTAAGCTGCTAATTTGCGTTCGGAATCTGCTCCATTTGAACACCAATTCGTGTCATTTTTAAATCTCGTTTTCAATTAGTGCAAGTGGATTGAATTTTTCGAACAAGAGATCATCGGTATGTTGACACAACATTTTTGTTTTGGTGATGTTGTATTGATTGATGTTCATCTCAATAATAAAGGAGCAAACAATGTGGTACATGAGTGAATACTTGTGTCAACTAATGAACAAAGTAATCACTCCCGTATGCCACACGAACACAAACATGGACTCCATATCTCTTTTCGTATGACTGCGCTTACAATTCTGCAATTGAAAGGCGTCTCCAGTTCGGTTGCTATCAAGGAAATTCGTTTTAACAAATAAGACATGAAGATTCAAGTGAACAGCAGAAAGAGCAGGCACGAACGAGAGAACTGCCATTAGTGATAGTAGGCCAAACAATCACCAAACTTATTCGATAATGAGAGTTCTACTCGGCTGGATGTGAAATTGAACTATGCAGGTAATTGTGAATTGTTTAGCGTTCCATTACAGGTTTTCCGTTGCCTTGATCAGGGTCGCCGTACACTCATTTCCTGATGCATTGCTTATACCACAAACTTCGGTACTTTCAGTAAGTAGAGTAGCGGCAGAAGTGGGAATGCACGAGTGGANTTCGCCCCTAGTCTCAAAGCAATTCACATTTGAACTCTTTCGTCATATCATCCTGTGTTTGCGCCTAACAAATCGCAATAATCAAACCGCTATAGGTCGTGGTCAAACCGTTAAAGTCTGTCCCCATCCTGCTCCGAATCCTTATGAGTGATGCTCAAACCCCACCCTATCAACACCCAACGCAAGTGTTAGACAACTTCGCTATCCTCCAACTTCAAACTAGGCCCAGCCCATGCGGACCTTACGCAGTTCACTAATCCTCATTCCAGTCGAGGNNNGGGTTCCTATGATAAAACAGTTCAGTTTCCGACTATGAGGCCCTCTGCGCTGAACACGGATTGTTCTAATCTACCACATTGCCATCAGCCAACGCTGGCGAGGATCGGTTAAAGACTATCATTCTTACTGGTCACCACCCGTGGACACGGACCAGGCGTTGTTACGAGGCAGATTCTCCATACTCCGAGTAAATAACCGCAGAAAAGCCACCAAAAACGGATGCCCATAATAGTGTCAGAAACGGTTCCAAATCGGCCTTCGAAGCGAAACTATCTGATCGCCTTTAAGCTCAACCATCATCAGAAGGACCCAGTGAACGTTGGACGACAATCAAGGACGCGATTCCAATATTAATCAAAACAATGGTCGATTCTGGTGCACGATCAAAGCAAAAACGATGAATCTCCCTTTCCTCGGCTGTCGTGATGGACGCTTGCAAAGCCATTTCTTCTTCAACAAAGCGTGCAAATCCCTTGAACGTCAGTTCAACAGTCTGAGGAATGACGGACAGAAGTGCAAAGTTACAAAATCAAGATGGAATTGTTGATCGTTGCTGGTTTACTAATGGTGACCATGTAGTAATGACAAACAGTGATAGCAAAGTTCACGGACGCTTGTGATATTTTCGTCTCATATGGTTGACCAATTCAAGTTCCAAAGCTACTATGGCCGATTATTTAAGCTAAGTAGTCGTTCTTCCCCGTATTACAGCTTACCTGTGGGCAAATGCCCTAGTGAAGCACAAAAACGGTGAACGGTAGAAAAAAAGGAAATTCCACGTTCGCTGATGGGGAACGGCAATCTAAGTGCGGGAACATGGAGTGGTCAATGTTTTGGTGTAAAGCAAACTTCATTGTCACCCGGCTCGGTATCGAGCGATACGTGCAATAGGATGCATAAGAAACGAAGCCTTATGTAGAGCATCACTCCTAAGTTCAGGTTTCATGTTACCGGTTACCAGTAGTGAAAAGGCGGTGGAGCTTATTATGTTGACTGTTTATCACACATTGATGCCCAGACACAAATAAAATATTATAATAATGGGTGGTGGTGCCGCAGCGGTTTACTCGCCGTCACAAGCGTGCTTTGGACCCTATGGTCCGAGGTTCGAGCCCCGCCACGGGCACGCGACTTTGGTGGTAGGCAGCTCTGCTGCCGTCCGGTTAAACACCACACCTAGCCTATCGGTGCTTTATGTGGTTCGCCACTCCAAGTCAAGGGGCTTAGGTTGCCGCTTACCATCACTGAATACCAGGTCCGCGTGACTATGGGGCTTCCCCCCCCTGCAGTTAAACACACTCATGAGTGCAATAAAAAAACGATAACATTGGATGAAACAAACATGAAAAACATGGCGAAGAACAATACCGAGTCCTGTTTTTTACCCTTGATTATTTTGTCCCCAAACGCACTGAGGTAAATGACGGTTGAGTTTTAGCGAGAAATTAAATGCTTAATAATACCGGTTTAACACGCAAAGGCAACGCATTATGCATGCTATTGAAAAACCTGAGAAATATAACTGTTTTTTAACAAAGCATGCCCACCGACCTCCATGACGGCTCAAATCCCTGCATATAGTTATGACACACCATTCCACACAGGGTTCTCTGTCAAAGACCTTCGGATAGGGCGATTTGTTGTATGGATCAGATGACAAATTTTTACGCACGGTGGTGAGTGACTTATTGCGTGCCGATGGTGATCCGATTGCAGTTTTATAACCGGACTTCCAGTGGATCCAGTGCAGCGTTTTACGTCCCATTTACCCGACACGCTCATGTTTTAAAATATCTTTCATAGATTCGTTCCTTAAAGAACCACGCGAATGTGATAGGCCACGGTGTCGTCGGTATCATCATTCCAGAGTACACTCCTTGCGTTTGAGCAAAAAGGAAGCCGCATGATTTCTTCCGGCAAACGCTTTTAACCGCCTCAGCTACGGTTAGATAAGATTAGCCTGCCTGCTGTGCGGTTCCCAGGGCTACGGCTGCTGCCCATTAGAAATAAGCCTATCAGAAGCTCAATTGAGAACGGAGTGTCGGGTGGAGGCCAATATCTGCAGAGATGCCCCAGGAGTATACAATAGTGCTTCCAGTAACCTCAAGTTAACAATGGATTACATGGCATGACTTTGGCCATTAGTGTTGCCACAATACCATATTATATAACGTTCATTCGTCCCTGTCAACTATAGATTTGGTTTTGATAAATCTTTAGAGATTTATTTATAAAGAAAAGTGTTTAAGGTTCTAGTCAGAGGCTGAGAAGCAAATTTGGTAAAAAAAAAACAGGGTTATTGTGTGTGTATCTCAACGACCGCGCAAGTAAGGCTTGTTTAAACAACCATAATTTTACACATTCATGCGGCCATTGTGGTCAATATGTTTTGGCTGCCCTTTTAGATGGAGTAGAGGGAAATACCGGAATGCTGGGAGTAAATCAACATGGAGAATTCATACAGATTAACGTTGCGAAATATGTCGTTAGTTTGGCGTGTGTGTGTGTGTTAGACAGAAATAGCTTCAAGTGCGATTGTTTTTGATGGAACATAGAATCCAATGTATAGCTGCACTATTAAATTTGTACTACCGTGACCTGCCTCTTAGGGAACTGAGAAACGAAATAAGTAGCAAATATTTCCTCCATGAAGATACCCAGTTTGATCTTAGATTAACTGATGATAATGTGACTAAAGGAAGTTTACGTCTTTATTATAGCAATACCGTTATCAGTGAAAGGAGTATATCCTCAAAACATCGTGCAAACAGAATGGTTTAGGCAAATACTGAAAACTCTGAAGCGAGATGTCTATTCACTATCGGTCCAAGAGATGTCATTTGAGACCCATATTTCGAGCATATTCCAATAGACAAATTGATCATAGGGTATTTTTAATGGACGAAAGGCGAGAAAGTATACTAGTGAGGAAATAAATAAACAAATAATTTACCAAAACAAGCAAAGACAATACTGCGAATGTAGTACCACCACGACCATCACGACTAGAAGCTATCAGTCAAGCAGTCAAGTAGTAGGAAAGAGCCATATATTGATTGATGCTACTTGTCCACTTGAGATGGAAAAAATAAAACAGACCATTATTTCAATTCTTCATTACACACTTCCGTGTGATGAACAGCAGACAGGGTAAACCCCATAGTCACGAAGACCTGCTGTTCAGTGATGGAAACCGATAACCTAAGCCCCGGGACTTGGACTGGTAAACCACATAAGGCCCCGATAGGTTAGTCATGGTATTGAACCGGACGGAAGCAAAGCTGCCTACCACCAAAGTTGGGTGGCGGTGGCGGGGCTCGAACCTCGGACCATAGGGTCCAAAGCACGCTTGTGACAGCGACTAAACCACTGTGCCACCATCACCACCACCACGCGGACGCCCACTCTTGCCCAGATGATGCACAAAACGTATTCTGTGAAGAGAGGGACTTACTGTAGAACGTAAATGCTGTACGGGAAAGCGTATCGCAGCGCAATGGCGGTTAGGACCAGCTCGAAACAGATAAGCACACTCTTGCAAGCCGTGGCAATTAAGGCAGATGAATAGTGAGTTGTTCCATGCACTATATGACTCCATTCCAAAATACTGAATAGGACATCTGGATCCGTGTCGACAGTGGACGGGAGTGAAAGACAACAAGAGAGAGGGAGGGAGGGAGAGATATATTCAAATGTATACCGATCAAATGATGAGGTTTACACAACAGAAAAACAGTATGCGAAGATGAGAGATACCTGTATGATTATCGAGTGCAGAACCACTATGAATTGGTTCAAGGACAAACATGTTCTTCCGACGCTAAATTTGCAGTTTCATGTTCGCCGAACACCAGAGACCCTAACGTTCAAAAAACCTCATCAGTAAGCCGTTTCAATTAGCTGAAAACCCGTGGTTTCCAGTTTCATCAATTAGTGTGAATTCAGAATAACGACTGCAAGCATATTATTCCCAGATGGTTTATCTTACTTTATATATATATATATATACATATATATATATATATGCAGTTGGAATGCAAGAAAACCTGATTTCGGTGCTCGCCAAACGGGATGAAAAACAAATCACCAAACACATGATCCCGAACTGTTCATTGAAATGACACAACAAAAATGGGGACTGGAATACCACCTAAGAATTGTGTGTTCTACGAAAATCACTTTAGCCGTATGCTGTTCGTGCAAGAGCAAACAGATGACTAGCTCACGTAATCAGTTACTCGTTATTCGATCGCTGATCAAGTGTAATGTGGGCCCAAGCACTACCCTATGCGAAGTGGTCTTGAACGAGATAACAGATACACTGTTTGCAGAATGCTGTTCAGGACTGAAGGATGATGGGCGGCGCTGGAAGGCTGCTATCTTTTTGCAAACAGAACTACAGCAGGCTTCGATGCCTTATTATGAAGAAAGCAGTTCGTCAGACCTGAAGAAATATGAAATGAGTTAAGAATGATCCGGAAAATTTAGGAGCCATTAAACAGTAATGAATGGCCATAGCCATCCTAGAAAAGCTTAAAGCTGAGTATGCACGAGAAGATGAATGAGGAGTTTGTTGAGCAAGGTAACCGTTTCTCCTCAGACTCCAAGAAGCAGTATCCCTACGGATGGTAAAAGTCATTCTTTATTGTGAACTTTAAAAGTGCGTCCTCCTCCCCCCGCCAAAATAAACAGCAAGCTGTGACTGAGTGGTTTTTACACACACTACTAGGCCTAAATGAATTACAACCGAACACACCAAAATCGCTTACGATCCGTTAGATACTATATCGGTAATCGAACTGGATTTGGTAATAAACGATCGAATACGATGCATCTACTCCCGGACCCCGTGTTTCGTTAAATCTTACAGTTCCACCGTGATCGACATGGTAAATCTATTTCTTGTTGTTTACTGCGACTGGCTCCTTGGAAAGGATAAGCCGGCTCTAGACATGATCGTGATCATTAAGTCACTTGGGAGTTTGGTAGGAGAAACGTCCCCAGCGTCACTCGGTGTTTTTTACTTTGAGGGCGCATCTCTAGCCTTTGCACAACCAAGTGCGAACTGCAAGGCAGTATAAAGTAATCCCTCGTTTCGGAAGTGAGGGGGTCAGTGACTTTAATTTTAAAAAACCAGTCAGATCAAGCTTTGTCACGACATCGTCACTGGGGTTATGCGGCTTTTAAACTGAAGCCAGGTGACCAGCCTGAAACACACCAAACCCTGGCAGTGCGGCCGCTGTGTGATCGCAACTGCTTACTTGTTGCTGTATGCCACAACTTATTCACAGCTAACCTTCTTCGGTGAAGGTATCCCCCTATCCACAACCCGGGGAAGCGCCTGGTAGCCTTCAGCTCTGCTCAACCCGAGGGTATCCAGGTATGACTTATTGCCTCTCCCTCACTAGTTTCAGTACACCATGTTTGTGTGCTCAGACAACCTCATGCTTTGTTCGGTCGAATCAGCCCACCCTCATCGAGTATTGAGGTTGTACACGCCTTGTTTCAGGTCAAAGAAGTCAAGAAAAGCTTTATGTACACAAAGGGCGAATTTTCCGCACATCGCTCACTGAGCACTGATCGTCGTTTTCTCTTTCTCGGTGTGGAGATTAGAGTTGTGTTCCAGAGTCCGGATGTCACAGACCTACGCAGTTGCACCGAGGCAGTCTGTCGAGTTCAGCATACCAATCAGGAGCATCACAATCATATGATATGCATCGGTGTCGAATGGTGCAGAAAACATATTACTGTAAAAGCAATCTAATCGATGTAATAGCAATATCACTGGTAGTTCCTTTTTACACGCGTCAGACACAAAGATTTCAAAAAAAGACTCCTTTTGTATACAACAAAGTTACACAGATTGGAACCTATCCGATATATTGAATTGTTTTTTACACTTAGAATCAATGACCCCGGCTAATACTTACTAGTCACGTGATCGTTCTGATGGCGACCAAAATAGAACAATCAAGTAAAAGACAGACACACAGAGAGAGAGAGAAAGATTAGCATCAGGTGTGCACGTGTGAGAAAGTGAAACAGAACTAGCAATGGGTCAACACTATCGATCCATATAACAGTGGATCAATAGCTCCGGTACGTGAGTACGAGCACATTATGCCTATATAAATGAGAACGCCCGGGGGTGTTTATGTAAACTAAGAAACGGAATTGAGAACCTCCTACAGGATGTCAGAAAAATAGGCACTATACAGAAAAAGCAAGTCTTCATTGGTCTTAATGTTTGGAATTTAGATTTTTGTTGTTTACCGGGACAGAGGGAGGGTGGGTGAAGGCATGGCATTTTCTCACCAAAACACAAGAGTGTTTTGAAAAAACTAAACAGTATACGAACAGGGTAGATGCTCATAAAAATGAGCGGTGTGAGTGTCTGATCTTAGAAAAATCGATGCAGCTCAAGACGGCCAAGTGGCGGATGACTGACGAGACGCGGCCCGATAAAGTACGTGAAACGTTTTTTCTGTCGGATTTGCCCAAACCGGAGTGCCATGTTTTGAGTCAGCTGTGCGATTTCAAATGTCCATTGTTGTAACATTTATACTGCTCAATTTACCAGCTGATTTGATTTCACAATATAGTTTGTTTGAGGAAATCAAAGATTCATTGAGCATCAAATTTTAAACCCTAGTATTTCTGCATGAAATAGAACCAGGCGAAAAACTCATTATGTATTTCATTTTCTATGGAATTTCGTGTGATGGCCAAAATAAAGCAACCGTTCCACAATTTTCATGATAACGCGTGATATCCGTGCCGGGACTATAAATGTAAGTCTTCGGGTTGGAAATCAAATCCCATATGTCTAAGCTTAACCGGTGTGGTTAGATGAATTAAACACTTCCTTATGTTGGCTATACGAGTCTCCACATACCAACACTTACGTACTGTATTTTTGGGTAACCAGTAGAAATAGGACTGATGAACTCGCACGCCAAAAATCAATTCATAGGCCCATGAATGTTTCATTTAAAAAGAAAAAGAGTGACACATCATGCGTGTTTGTAAATTTGTGAATGACGATTGTCAATGGAATATCAGATCTGCTGCAGGAGAATCCATTAGATACTCGGAGCATCAAACTGAATCGATCAGATATTTGATGTATATGCTCAGTCCGTATCTATTGCCTCAAGTAATGTCACAATCACGTAAACAATTTAGCATGCTACGTATGTCAATCGCGCAGTCACAAATGTCTGCGTGTATGATGCTAGAGTCACAATCACCGAAGAAGCGAATACCAATCAATCCGATAGTCTTAAAAAAGCATCAGTCCACAAGATCAGATAATCAATAAGTATGCTAGAAAACGAAGTACTGAAGTAATTGCTCCTGCTTAACTGTCATAGTTGGGAAGGTTGTCTATATGTAGTCAACTAAATGTTCACTGTCAGTAGTTCCAGATCAGACAGAACTAGCATGCAGCAGATTCGAGTAGTCAAGCCACACCAGTGTTCAGCGTACATTTTTGTTATATATATATATATACATATATATATATATAACAATAGAATCAGATTTGTTTTAGCCAGAACGTGAATAACAAAACACAAGATTCCGGTGACAACGTTTCGACCTTCTTGAAAGTCCTTTGTCAAGTCAGTTTAATCGGTTTCTCAAAAACACAAACCGATTAAACTGACTTAACAAAGGCCTTCCAAGAAGGTCGAAACGTTGTCACCGGAATCTTGTGTTTTGTTATTCACATTCTGGCTAAAGCAAACCTGATTCTATTGTTACCATGAGCACAACGCCCAAATTTTTCGAAATGATCCGGAACACCTATGGATTATTAACTGTTTATATATATATTTAACTTTAGACACCAATTTGTAACGATCGGTTTAAAATGATATTTAATTTGGCACTTTCACCAGTGAACTGGGTGATTGCTTATGTCTACAAACACTTCCATTGGGTTGGACCTATCCTCGTTACAGTCTCCCATCAAGCTTTTAGCCTTGGTGATTCTGACAAGGCATTTTAATGTGGGCGGGGAATAAAAGATAATTACGACTCCCATCATGTTGCTCTGTGATCTTAGAACATATGCGAACCGCGCCAGATATAAACCCCAAACATGTTACCTTAGAAATAATTCACGTTTGCGAAACTCAAAAAGAACAAAAGAGCGCACATTCAAGAATAAACACGACAGCTCAACTGGTATGTCACCTGATCAATCCGTTGAGGTCAAATCGGAAAAATATCGATCCTATCGTGAACCGGAGTATTTCGCATTCTGTAGCTGTAGTGAAGATTTCACGCCTTGCGTGTTGTAGACATGAAATAAAACTCCGTCTAGCTGATTTCCTCACAACGGGGATAACGTTGAATTCGCTCATTTGACATGTGAACTACTAGATGAATCAGAATTTCCTGGACA